>SAUE01003160.1:37547-51121 GCA_009724625.1 Deladenus siricidicola
ATATATATATATATATATAAAGCTCTACAACTTTTTTTAAAAATTTGCCTTTTTCAAAATTTTTGAATTATTTTACACCAAAAAAATAAACTCACAAATTCTTGATCGGGTTCCTCGAAGCGGAAATTGTATTTTTGCTCAAATTTTTCCACCTCCTCTTCCTCCGCCTCTTGTTGGACAATTTCGTCGTAGGACGGGATGACTCTGAATTAATTGCTACACTTTTCGCCAAAGCAAAACATGCAAGTGCAAATTCAGGATTTATATAATTTCCGGTTTATAATGTAATTCAGATTTTTTTGTTTTATAGATGTACATAAAAAAAATTAATGAAAATAGCGTGTGCATAAAATTAATGAAAATAAAAACTTTTGTATTACTTTGATACAATGGTTGATACAATACACCAGAGGAAAAAATTTTCGGGGAAGAGATAAGACCAAAAAAAATTGGGGGAGGGGGCAAAACCAATTTTTTATAACTTAAAAAAAATTTATTTGGGGGGAGGGCATGGCCCCACCTGGCTACGCCCCTGTTCTATTAGTAGCGCATCTGGAATGTAGGGTTGGGGGCAATATCCAAAAAAAGACAATTTTTACTTTGCATTATTTACCTCGAAAAATCTCAAAAAATTTTTCTCTATCAAAGGGAGACACAATGTTTCAATATGTGTATAAAATATAACTTAAACAATAAAAAAACATAAAAAATTAAAAAACAAAAAATTAAAAAATCACAAAAAAGTGGTAATTCCAACAAAAATTGTCGAAAAAAACATACTCCTCCTCGTCCACTTCATTTTCATACTGTTTTTCGAGCAGATAGTCGCGGAGGAAAAGCTCGTCGCTGTCCAACTCATCGCGCTTCGACCAGCGCTTTTTCAGCTTCAGCTGAAATTTGTTCATTTTTTATGACGGAATAATTGTCATCAAAACGAGGGGGACAACTCTTCTAAAAAAGGGGGGGGACAACTCTTCTAAAAAGGATAAAGAAGCAAATAGCTCGATATCGTGAATGAGCGAAAGTTCCCCTACCACGATTTTTTCTTACGTAAAAATTCAAATTTTCTTGATAAATTCAGTTTTTTATTAGCGAAAAAGTTTTTTTGAAAAGTTTTTTCTATGTAAAAATCAAAATTGTTGGCAATTTTCCCCATGAAAAATTCCTGGCGACGCCACGATAGCTCAAAAAAGTATTTCGGTTAAGCAACAAAAAAAACATTTTTCAAAATTTTCAGACATTTTCCAAAATCAATTGAATATATAAAAAATAACATTGTAGAAAAAAGTTGCCAAAATGTGTCTAATATGAATTTAAAATTCGAAAATAAACCAAAAAATTTGCTAAAACAAAAAATTACCAAATCCTCGTCGAGCATTTCCAACGATTCGCCACCTTTCAGCCAATCGTAGTAGTCCTCCTCTTCCTGCTTCTAAAAATCCCAAAAAATTTAAAAAATAGCGATCAAAAATTACGTTAAGCTATGCACATTTTCAAAACAACAGTACGCTACACAAACAACAGTAACCATGTGTGTACAAATCACAGTAGGTAAGTCATATCGAAAGTAAGTCACAAGCTATGCATATTTTCAAATACACATGCCTTTTGTTCTTCGGTCTTAACGCGTTTTCGCAGGAGTTCCTCGCCGCCGCCGCCATCCTCGTCATCGTCCACGGCAAACAGCTGCTTGAACCTAATTTTCTTCTTTTTTCCAAAATACTTTTAAATCCTAATTTTCTTTCCCAAAGCGAAAAAACTGAAATAAACGTTCAAAAAATAATTTAATTGCTTTAATTTTAATTTTTTGGTTTTTTTCAAATTTCAATTTTATGGTTTTTTTATGAAATTATTATTTTTTGGTTTTTTTAATTTTTATTTTATAAAATTTTTATTGTTTGGGTTTTTTAATTGTTTTATGAAATTTTTTTTTATTTTTATTTTTTGGAAGTGATATAACGAAAAAAAGATTGAAAGCTCACTCGTCGCGCATTCGCTGGTTCTTGTCGAAATTCGACCCCTCAACGCCCCCTTCTTTTTCATCGCTGCCGCCGCCGTCATCCTCGTCCTCGCTGAGGCGGCCGTCACGCTCGGTGACCAACTTTCGCTCGTAGTCCCGAAGCGTCATTTTCTCGTCGCCCTTCTTCCGCTTTCGAGTTTCGCTCTTATTTTTCGTGGTAACAACGGTGGCGGCCGCAGAAGTGGAAGGCCTAAAAATGAAAAAAACATAAAAATGTATAGTATTAAATATAAATATGCATAAAAATTATTAAATCTTATTATTATATTATCTAAAAAATTTACATTTTGCTGGATTCGTCAAAGAAATTTGTGCTATTCTTGTAGATCTTCGGGTCGCGTGACTTTATCGCGCTCAACGCGCGCAAAAAGCCGCGCTCCTCGTTTGCCGTCCACAGCTAAACAAATGTGACAAACATTTTAGCAAAAAAAATTAATTTTCTACGTATCAATTTGCTGTTTTACGAAAAAATAAATATATGCATAATAAAAAAATCCGTCGATATATTCGAGTATCGGGGTCTAATTTTCTTTAATTTATCGGCAAAACTAATTCTAAGAAATAATCAAACGTGAATACGAGGATTACGAGGATTCGCTACATGCGGAAAAATATTTTCCGTAAACTCCAAGATATCTGTGATAAAATATAGATAGAAACAATTTGAAGTTCGTAAAAAAATTACCGGCTCTTCCTCGCTTTCGGAGCTCTCGTCTTCGGAGAGATTGTCGTTGTCATCGCTATCATTTTTCTCCATCGATTCCTCTTTTTGCACACGATCCATCTTTGTTTGAAATTGAAAAAAATTACAGACACCCTAAGTTCGATAAATTTTCTAAAAGCCTCTAAAAAATGAAAAGCCTCCAAGAATAAATAGTAAAAGAAAAACCATCAGCAAAATAGTTACAAAATTGAAGTCCGCTTTTTCTGATTGTCTGCTCTCTCTCTCTTAGTGAATCTGTGCTCATTCCTATTAAATAACGTACTATCTAACTTCGTTCTCTTTCTTTCTCACAATTTCCGGTTTTAACGTAATGTAAAAATGGAAAAATTCACTTTCCTGACAAAATTTTTTCATTCTGTTGCTCCAAAAATCCGCCCATTCACTTTTGGCAAATCGTTCTCATTTTCCATAAAACTGAAAATTTTCAAAAGATCTTGACATTTTTTCGCAAATTCCACCGCAGATTCCTTGAAAGTGCATTATTAAACGCTGTTGTGTAGACGTTATCGAAACTCCATCCAAATCTGATGATCGGCCAGCGATCTAAAGGTTAGTCCAATTTCAGTCTTATTATTCCAAGTTTTTCAAAAAAATTTGTTATTTATTTTTGCAGTCTTTCCGATTTTGGTATAAAATATATGGATTTGTGAATCGAATTACCTGTTTTGAGTTTTTGTTCTATTCCAGCGAATTGATCGATCGAATTATTAATTCATTTTTTGTTGTATTATAAAGTTTTTTGTATATTTTTTATAATTTTTTGGGAATGAAACTCGAATTTCTCCGTCACCTAGCGACCACCGCTGGCTAGAGCTGTTTTTTTATTTATTTTTCGTATTTCAGGAAGCTGATGACCGAGTGCCATGGCCGAGGACATCGATGGCGAGCCGTGTAGGCTTGGGCGCGGCCATAAATCCGACAGTTACATTTTCGCCGTACAAAACAATCGAATTCCGCTCGAACTCGACCCACCGCCGCGTACCGTGAGCATCACTCGAACAAATTTAGCATTGATCGCAGTGGCTACGTCACGAATGGGGGCGGGGAGGGGAATTCCCTTATTAAGAATTCAATAATTTTTTGCAAATTTTTTGTTTTCTTATGTAAAATTTTTTATCTATAGTTGTTTTATGTGGTAGCGACGCGCCGCACGTTAAAAATTCCGGAATTAGTGTTAAGCAACGAGCCGTAAAAAGCATTAGAAATGAGGGGACGAACTATAAAAGTACCGATTTTTTTGCATAGAATGTGTTTTTCCTCAATTTTTCTACCGCCTAATTTTATTATTTTTATTGAATTTTTGGTTTATTTCATTAGAAATTGAATTGTACAGGATATCGTTCGCGGCACAGAATTGTACATTTGCCGAAAGAGAGGTGTGCTCGACTACGATGATGTCGAGCTGTACCGCGCTGATCCGTTTTGGCGAAGACTTAGGTTTAAATTATATACCGTATCCTTTTCAAATTTAAACGGAAAATAGCAGAAAAATTGCTTAAGACATCAACAAATCTTCTAAGACAAACGCAAAATTCATAAATTTCTTTAGACTTTCCCTATTCATTGCGTTTTGGCTGACGTGGATTCTGTTATTCCTCAGCGCTATTTGCATAATCATCGTCAGTCCGACGTGCAATCCGGCGGAGGCCGGAAAATGGTGGACCACCGCGCTGATCTACGAGGTACTTTTAAAACACTTATATTATAATTCAAAAAAACAATAAAATTTAATTATTAAGAGTAAAAAAAACAATAACAAATTTAATACAAATGACTTATATTATAATTCAAAAAAACAATAAGTCATTTGTATTAAATTTGTTATTGTTTTTTTTACTCTTAATAATTAAATTTTATGAAATAATTTATGTTAATATATTTGCTGCTTTTTTGGTCCGAATATAGTTGCTGCTTTTTTGAGCCGACCTTTCGTTTCATCATTAATAATAATTCATTTTAGCTGTGGACCTCTTCCTTCCAGGACTCAAACGCCGACGGCGTGGGCGATTTGGCGGGTGTGAAGGCGCGCCTGGACGACATGCGGCGAATTGGCGTGAACGTCGTCTTCCCGCGACAATTCCTCCACACGGACGCCACGGGCATGGGCGTGCTCAACTTCGTCCGCGTCCACGACGCCATCGGCACTTTGGAGGACGCCGAGGCGCTAATTGAAGCCGCTCACGAAAAAGGTTTTATTCCCGATTTGTATTATTTTTAATTTTTCGCTGTTGTTGCAAGGATTCTTTTTTTTGCCCAAAAATTTTGTTGATACAGTGGAACGCTTTTGAAGAAAAAAATGAAGTTACATCACAGTCTATTACACTCAGGAATTTTAAACGATTTGGAACAAAAAATTCCGAAGATTACACCGTTTTTTGAAAATTAAATTTTTGAGGATTTATTGGGTCAAAAATTAATGGTTTTTCGTTCTCACTATCCAGTTTGTAACGTGCAAAATTAATGAAAACAATATCGAAGGTCTGGGGGTGTGTAATTTGTATCCTAGTCAGAATGGTTATGCTTTTCAAAGACACTGAAGTGCTTTTGAAGAGACAAATGAAGTTTTTCCTCGATTTTGTATGTGTATTATTTTTCATTGTTGTTTTACCCAAAAATTTTGTTGATACAGTGGAACGCTTTTGAAGTTACAGTTTATCACTCCCAGAAATTTCGAACGATTTGGACCAACAAATTCCGAAAATTATACCGTTTTTCGAAAATTTGGGGTTTTGAGGATTTAGTGGGTCAAAAATTAATGTTTTTGCCGTTTCCACTATCTAATTTGTAACAGGATGCAAAATTGATCTAGCAAGCGTGAAAACAATATTGAAATTTTGGAGGCGGTGTAATTGGGGCATTCATACTTTCGAACACTTTCGATGAGTTCATTTCATTGTTAGATCATGAACTCTTTATTTTAATTTTAAATACCTTGATAATGTGATTGTTGCTTTTTTAAATTTTCCCAGCTTTCATTATAATTTCAGATTGATGGTGTCTGAAATTAATTTTACACACTAACAAGTACATATATAAACAACAAAATTCAAAGAAGTCACTCGGTTTCAGGCTTGAGGGTGATCATCGACTTTCCGCTAGTAGTCACCTCGAGCGCCCACCACTGGTTTCAGCGCAGCGCCGAGGCGTTCTTGCCGGAGAATGCGAAATTCTCCGCATTCTATTACTGGAAGCGCGGCGTCCGCGCGTCGGAATTCGTCTCCGAGTACAAGAACACGTCCATTTTCTACTTCCACTTTCGCAATCGGCCCGACCTACCGATCTTGAACTGGAACTCCGTGCTCGTCTCTCAGGCTATCAAGGTTTTTTGCTGTTTGGAATAGTTTTGGGGGGAAATTTTAATTCCCGAAAATATATCGGAATTAGATATTTAAATGGATTTTTTCTCGAAAAATCGTTGAAGTTGCGAGTTCTGCGGGAACATTTTACATTTTTATACAGCTAAAAATGTTTTTTGGAACGCTTCCGACGAGCTTTTTCTTTTGGCAATAAAAATTCCTTAAATCTATTGGAAAATCTAAAAAAGCCTTCCCCCCCCTTCCCCCCTTCCCTAAATTCTTGAGGTTTTTACTGAAGCTCGAATATTTAATTTTTTGGTTGTTTTTGTTTTTTTAATGTGCTGTAGATTTTTTTATTACAAATTTCTTTCCTTATTTCTAATGCTTCTGTTTTTGTCACATACATATATTCTTTTAAAGAAAGCGCTGTCTTTTTGGATCGACAAGAACGTGGATGGCATTCATTTCTCGTTCATCGATTATTTGCATCGAAGTTTTGACGGCTTTCAACCGGTAATTTTCTTTAATTGGGAATAATTTCAATAAGTGAATTATTGGTTCTTTCAGGAATGGGATGTGATTGTGAAGTTTCTTCGCGGTATTCGGAATCACGTTCAAAATCACAGCAGACAAAGCAATGTGACGGGCGGAAAGGAAATGTTTGCTTTTTTTCTTGCGAAAGTCCTTGCGAATATTTTTTTGTTTATGACGCGAAAGCTACTCCTATTGAATTTTTTTAGTATATTTAAGAAAATAAATGTAAAGTAAAATCGTTTTAATGTCTCTCTCATTGCATTCGTTCTTTTTTGGATACGCTACTGTTGAAGTGTTTGAAAAAAAATTTCTTATTGATACACGAATTTTATTATCGTTTTTTCAGCTTCATAATCGCCTCGCCCGGCGACCTCAAAGAGGAGGAGAAACGTCGTCTGTCGGCGGAGAGCGCCTTTAGCGGAATAATGAACGCGGAAATGAGCCGGATAGCGCTGCGGAACCGAATCTGCTACGAGAACGAGGCTACCGTAGCCGGTTGTGTGAACGAAATACTGTCGGACTTGTTGAGATTCTACTCCAATTCACGTGTCAGCGATTCAAATAATCGATTTCGGACGACAAAAAATGAGATCACGGCCGAAAATACAACTGGTAATCCAATTCTAAAATTATTGTATTATAAACATATAAATTTTTCGAAGTATGGAACTATAAAAAAGGAGATAACCAACGTAAATTTCATATTTTGAAAAAATTCCTTTGCGTGATTTTTGTTCCACCTACAAAAATTCCAAAATTCATTCTTCAGACTTTTTACTTTTTTTGGCTTAGTTTCGAGTCGACCATCATCCCTCGTTTCGGCCGGCGACACCGACGGCGTTTGGCCAGTGTGGACTTTTGCCAACAGCTTCACGTCGAGGATGGCGTCGCGACTGAGGAGTCGCCGGCACGCCGAACTGCTGATGATGCTGGAGTTGTGTTTGCCCGGCACGCCAGTCGTCTACTACGGCGAGGAGATCGGTCTGGGCGACTGTTGTGGCGCAGAGGAGAAGGTATTTCTTATTTCGGAAATGATAGGATAGATTTTAATTCAATTCGGAATTGTTGACGTTATCTCATTTGAGTTTGTTTTAATCAATAAGATTGTTTTAGATATTCCATGGTCGAGGTCACATGGTGTGGGATGATTCAGCTGATTTCCAAGACAAAAAGAGAGAAGAATCGACTTTCAGTGTGGACGTGAATTTCAAGGTATTTTTCAAAATATTTTCAATGCTAAATGGAATCGATCATCACATCTTTCATATTTTAGAGCCAATTAGCCGACTATAACAGTCAGTTGTGGACGTTTCGGCGGCTGACGCGCGCCAGGCGTTATCGCAAAGCCTTCGGCGCGGCAGGCGGTGCGCAAATCGGTGCGTTAACGCGAAACGCGTTCGCGTTGTGTCGATTTGTGACCAGCGAGAATAGAAATTTGACGCGCTACGGAGAGGTTTGTTTGTTTTTTTACCATTTATTTCCCACTAAGGCAACGATGGTTTTCCGAATTTTTATTTATTTGTATATATTTAATGTTCACTTTTTAGGTTCTTTTATAGGACCCCAAATTTTTTTATTAATAACGATTTAAGTTCATGGGGAAACGAATTTGTTTTTTGAAGAAAATCAATAAAAAACATTATTAAATTCAAATTCCCCGAAAACATCGTTAAAAAATGTTTGGGGTCCGATACCAAAAAAGAACTTTTTTTACTTCCGATTGGTTGTTGAATCTTTGAAATGTATTTGAAGAAATCAAGTGAAAAGCGTGCATTCTGAAATCTTATGAGACGAAACGGTTCTAGGACGTAGATATGTTTATAGGTGATCGTCGTGGCGGTGAATTTCGGCATGTCGGCCGTCGACTTACCCCTACTCGACTTGCCGCCGTTTAAGGTGCCGGCGAAGCGCGACAATCCCAACCTCCAGCGACCGGCTGAAATTTTGGCCTTGAATTCCCACAATGAACACTACTCCGTGCACGAACGGTTGGACATCTCGACGGGACGCATTCGTCTTGGCGCGAACGAGGGCGTGGTGTTCAGATTGATGGGATGAAACGTCTTTAAAAAATTTTCACTCAATCATTTTTCACGTATCGTTCAATTCTAGCATTTATGTACACTACATCATCAAATTTTTCGCCTCTGACATTTCACAAATGAATGCCTCTGTAGGCATCCCAATAATTTTTTTTCAAGAAATCATGAAAAAAATAACTTTTTTTCGTAGGCGAGATTTGGTCGGCCAATACCGCACTTATTTTTTGTCTTTTAAGTCGAATTTGCCATTACAAGTGTGCTGTAACTGGCATTCCACATGGGAAAAAGAGGGCAAAAACAGTACTTTGGATCAGAAAAAATGCGTTTTTTTTGAGTGCAGGTTACGGCACTAGCCATCACACATTAGTCAATTTATAACGAATTTTTTTACATTCGTTAAAAAAAAAACAGTACTTTGGATCAGAAAAAATCCTTAAATGCCCCCACTGACTAGACCGTTCATTTTATATGCCTTACTACCTCGATTAAGTATCTTTTCCAAAGTAAAGTCATTGTGGATCTCATCAGACTGTATTATCTTTCACCAAAAAATCACTTAATTTTATTGCATTATTTGTATGTAAATCATGTTTTTTTTGTACTTCCGATAAACAAAACAACGAACTTTATTTACTTTTATAACAACGATTCCCTTTTCTCCGCATTAGACACAACAATAACTTTGAATTTTTGCGAAAGCGCAAGCCGTCAACAAAGTCCGTCTATTTCTTCGAAATGGAGTGCTTCGTCTCGGAGTGCGACTGGGAAACGGACGAGTGGCGACGGGCCACCTTCTGTGCCTTTTGCTCCTGAACAGAATGAATGTAGAATAAAATGTTTTTAATAAAATGAAATGAATTTTTTACAATCTTATAGAGTCATCGCCGTACCGGGTTTAACCAATTTTTTGAAGTAATTTTTGAAATATTTTGATTCTGCTTCAAAAATTGTCCGGCATATCGCTATTCTCAACAGGTCAATCAATAATCAACCAAGATTATGAATAAGCGATTGCGATATTTTTTTCATCAAGATAAACGTTAGAATATACTCAAAAATAGGCTTTTCTCGACCTACCCCACTCAGTTGCTTAGCTCTTTAAAATGAACTAAAGGCACGAATAAATAACAAAGCATACCTTGGCGAACTTGGTGAGCATTTGCTGGTAGGCGGCCGCCTCCTCGCGCCTCTTAACACGGCGCTTGTTCTTCTCGGCGATGCGTCGGCGCTTACGCTGCAAAGTCACCGGCGTGACGAGACGCTGAATCTTGGGGACCTTCGTGCGCGGCTTCTTGCCTATAAATTTTGCAATTGAATTTTGGTTGAAATTTGCATTCAAAAAATTCATTTCATAAAATTCAAAATAGATATTCATTCAATATAAAATATGCAAAAAACGCTTCAAATTTAAAAAAAATTAAACATATTCTGGCATTTACACAAATAAGGTTGTTGTGGACTGATGTCAATAAAAATTCAATATTTCCGTAAAATAAAAATTTCGTTAAAATTAGCAAATCCTAAGGAAACTAAAAATGTACCTTCTTTAGCCGGAATGGTCCTGCGAATAACGTATTTGCGAACGTCGTCCTGTTTGCTCAGATTGAAAAGGCGGCGAATTTTCGACGCACGCTTCGGGCCCAAACGGCGAGGCACGACCTTGTCTGTGAGTCCCTCGATTTCACCGTCTCCTTAAAAATAACTTTTGTAAAAGAATAGCTTAAAAACCAGCGTTTTAAGCGAAAGAATGAAACATTAGAATTGACTGAATTTTTTCGCTATACTATGGCATTCAATACCTATGTGGCAAATAGTTCTTCGATGTTCTCCACTAATTATCTATTTTCACCACACCCTTCCGCCAATTCCCACTTATCTAGCTCAACAAAATTGCCCAACCTTTTTTGACGATAATGCAAGCGAGCGCTGACAGATTCGCATCAACAATGCATCCGCGAACAGATTTGCGCTTGCGCTGACCGGCACGTCGCTCGCGGAAGCACGAATGACCCTTGGAGAGGAGGAGACGAACGCGGCCGTTGGTGATCACACCCTGCTTCATGGGGAAGCCCTGCTTGTCATTTCCGCCCGTAATGCGCAGAATGTAACCCTAAAGAAACATTTCTGCTGTAAAACAAAAATTTAGCTAGCACCAAGCATAGCTCAGGATTTGCGCTCTTGCTAATTGAATAATTTTTCAGGTTAAATTAATAAATCAAAATTACCTTCCACTCTTCACCGAGAGAGTCAGCCTCGACCTCCTGAGCCATTCGTTTCTCGTAGAAAACGCGCAGTTTCTTCTCATCCTCGAAATCAAAAACTTTTTGGGATCCATTCGCCGGATAAGCTACGTTGAGCTTCATGGTCACTAAGAATACTTTCACAATTAAGAAAAAAAACTTAAAAATAGTGGTTCGTTAGTTAGGGATCGTTTTTGGAAGTTTCTGTTCAATTTTTTTATCGTTCACCCTCCACAAGCACAAAAAATCGTTTTTCCGGGATTTTTTTAAATACAAAATGCAACACATTTCGAAAACACTTTTAGGTATTATTTCAAACAACTTCTTACTACGAGTAGAAAAGATTCTATTCTTTTTGGCACTTCTCCCCTCGTGAAAACCTTAACGAGGAGCCACTTTTCAACGAAAAAAATCGTGTGAAAAATGTATTTTGTACGAGAAAAATTTGCCCACCGTAATACGAAGATGATCGTGCTAAAACAACCAACTTCAAAATTCAATTTTCTCTGCAATAAAATGAATTTTAAAACAGCGCACAAATATCTGGCGTATTGTTTCTTATAATTTTGCATTTTTTCCGTTAAAAACTTCTTTCTTTGACAAGTGCACTGCAAGTGCAAAATTATTGGGCATCTATTATATTTAACGAAGTTTTTTCGATTGAAAATTTCATTTTGACATTAAAAAATATTAGTTTTTTGAGTCCCAAGTTTTTTTTGTCGATTTTCGGCGTATAAATGGGGGTTAACGGGTAATTCGGGGCGATGATGACAAAAACCACGTCGAAAATTGATTTAAACTACGTTTTAAACCTAGTTTATAACGACATATTCGTGTGTCCTCCCCTTGTCAGTTCAACAAAATTTTTTTTTCTAATTGCGGTTATTATTTTGGCCGGCACTGTACATATACATGTTAATACGGAATTATTTCATGGAATGTTGTAAATTTAATTTTTAAGATGCTATATTTGCTCTAAAATGATGTTTCAATGGCCTTGGCAATTTGATTTTCCGCCTTTCTTTACGTAAGCAATGTTTTTATAAAAGTCATTTATGAAATAAAAAATTGCATCTTTTTGACTACAAAAAACATTTAAAAAATTTCATGCCACCATTGCTTATGTAATTAACTTAATTTTAGCATTCAACCAAATAATACAACTCGTGAAAAGCAACTTGAAGCCTGGTGCAGACTCGTCATCGACTATTGTCAGTTCAACAAAATCTACGCGATCGATTTGGACGAAATAGCAAAATCCGAATTGTTCAATAACGCCAAATTAAATAGTGAGTTTTTATGCTACGTGGTCACTAGGCTTTTTTCTGACAACTTTTTTTGGATAAATAATTTGAAGATGAAAACGTATTTCCTTTACTTTTCTTGAGTAATTGACAGAGGTATTTTCGAACTTTTGCCTATTGGGTTGTGTGATTGTTGAAAAATTTTCTATTCGGAAGGTTTTTAATTCCTGTTCGAATTTTTTTATTTCTTTTCTTTTTCAGGACGTTTAGACGAATCCGGACTACGCGCCGTTTTCGACTACTTAGAACAACAAAGTAAGCTTTTAACTTTTGATAAAATTAATTTTTAATTGAATTTTTCTGGTTTGTGTGCTTAGTTACAATACCGGGTAGTCTCTCTTCTTCAAATTGCTTATTTTTCATTGTAGAGCACGTTGAGTGGAAGGACAAGGCGAAACGCCGCTGTAATATTTATTGGCGTCGACCGGACGAGTGGGGCCAATTGTTGCACGAGTGGGCATACTCTTGTGGCCTTTTGAATAATATCGTAACGCTCTACGATCTCGTTCAGGGCGACGATACCGCCGAAGAATGTGAGCCATTTATTTCCAAAAATTTTACAATTTTTGGAATCTTACAATCTTGAACTGTTCAATTTCAGCTTTTCACGGCTTGGATCGAGACGTTTTGCTGAAGGCGATTAGCTGTTTGGAATCGAGAAAGCAAGCCGTTCTCGTCGAAATCAACGGCGAAATCGGTGGCGTTAAATTTTTGTGAATTTTGGCAAGAAAATTTATCGTGAATAACATGGAATTATCGAGGGCCATCGACTCGAGCGTCGAATTGCCCGATTTGGGTAAGTTACTTGAGTGTTTTTATATTTTTCGAAATGAAAATTTATTCCTATATTTAATTGTATTTTGTGTCAGGTTCGACTTTTATTCGAAACAAGGACATAATTGAGGAGGGCGATACCGTAATAATATATTTAAATCACATGTCCCAGAACGTCATCGTAGTTCGTATGGGTCGTACTTTGAATATGAAATATGGCGCGTTGAGACACGAATTTTTGATTGGAAAGCGGTAATGTTTGAGTCATACTTGGGGGGGGGNTTTTCTTTTTTAAGTTCTTAAATTTGGGAAATTTGTATATCTTGGACGAATGAAAAATTTTTCAACGATCTTTGACTATTTTAGATACGGCACACAGATTTCCGCGTCGGCGGGCTACGTTTTTCCGCTTCGCGCCACGCCGCACTTTTGGACGCGCACGCTGAATCGTCACACGCAAATTCTCTATACGCCCGACATCGGCACGATTCTGTTGTGGTTGGACGTGCGACCGGGCGCGGTCATCTGCGAGACCGGCACGGGCAGCGGATCGTTGAGGTACGTGGGGTCTTCTCTATTTTTGGCCTTTTTTTGGTGGGACGGAATAAAACTTTGACACGTTGTTGTCGAATTTTTTAAA
>SAUE01003161.1:5458-36534 GCA_009724625.1 Deladenus siricidicola
GAGAGGAAAATTAACCAGGAAAATGGAAAAATATCGCCGGCAGGAATTCAACCTGCAAACAAACACGACTAACCGGCGCGAAGCTCTACCGCCAGAGTTCGGCAGAATTCCGAATTCCGGCCGTTTTTGACACTCGGAATTCCGAATTTTTGTTGAGTCCTCAAAATTCCGTTTTCCGAATTGAAATTTTTACTGCCACCCAACCCTCTCTGACGCTGAGCTGGGGCTAGAGGAGTGGGGTCACCGACGAAATTCCCAAATTTTTCTCTTTTCATATCGCTAACTCCGCTCGCGACGACAATACATGACAATTATATGTATATGACTATTATCAACTGTTTCTTACGTATTATAATCATATTTATGAGAAAATTCTCAAAAGAATGTCAAAAAAAAAAGTGCTCACGAGTGGCCGCCCTGCTGCAGCTGGTCGAGCAGCGACTGTTGGATGAGACAAACCGGCGAGTCGCATTGCCACCGATTGCCCAGGCAAGTGCTAAACTCTCTCTAGCATAAACATCTGATCAAATCTGATCGGATTACTCATCATCACATGTATGAATATATATACCAGGGATGAGTCGAAAATGAATTTGTGATTTCGAAAATCGAAAATTTCAAAAATAAAATCACCAAAAATCGAAATTCGAAAGAAAAAATTTGTGGAAAATCGAAAATTTGGCAAAATTTTTCAAAAAAATTAAAATTTTTTTTTCTCATTTCGACCTTTATTCCCATAAAAATGTCACATTTTGAGTTAATTGTTGACTATATTCTTCAACAAAAAATCACTTACGGATGAGGTTGAATTGAACAAAAATTTCCTTAAAAATTTTGAAAAATTTTCGAAAAAATGGCCAATTTTTCGAAAATCGAAATTCGAAAGACCTCTAAGATTTCGAAAATCGAAAAACGAAAATCGAAATGAAAAAACACCGAAAATCGAAATTCGAAAATCGAAAATTTTCTCACCCCTGGTATATACATCATTGAGACACGTGCGTTACTCATAGTAATATGTACATGTAAAACATGTATTATATGTTTATTACTTTCCTTATTTGTACATATGTAGAATGAGCAAAGAAAATAAATTTATAATGCGAATACGGTACCATGTATGGCAATTGCGTTTGATCGTCTGTCCGTAACCGTAGGCGACTCCGCTTTCAAAACATTCTGCAAAAGTGGATTTATTATCGATTTTTTACTACTGTATAATAGGAGTAGGCCGAAAATAAATTTTATTTGCGAAAATCGCAGATTTTTGCTCAAAAATTTTTTAATTGTTAATTTCTTTAGTTTTACAATAAAAATTTTTTTTGCAAAAATTAAGACGGCATTATAGGTAAAAAGAAGTTGAAAAATAACTATTTAGGCAGTTAAGCAGTTCTTCGCAGATCGCAAATTTTTGCCCAAAAAGCCGCAAAACTGTGAATTTTGACATCCCTGGCGTTTAATATGTATATACACTGTATTAAACTGTATATGTACATATAATATTTAAAATAATAACAATAAAATAGAAATTAACTTAAAGCGAAGCTCTATTTATGCTCCGAGTTCCTCAAAAAATACAAAGTCGCTCGATTCGAAACGATATGTTTTTCGTAATGAAATTTTGAAGAAAAAAAGATGGTATGAACAATTTACGATAACATTTTTGCGTTCCCGGTCATTGCAAATACATAGAATTTGCTCAACGATTCAACTACAGTCAACACACATGTATGTATATGTCAGCGCTTACCGTCCTCGTTGGCCGAAAATGACGCCAAATTGCTGACGGCTTGGCGGCCGCCACCCTCCGCAAATTCGATCATGTCGTTGTTGTCGCGGAATATCGCGCCGGACGCGGGCGGCGCGCCACCACCCGCGCCGCAAACCTCCACAAAGTCCGGGCAGCAGTCGTTGCCGCCGCCCGCCGACGTGCTACGATCACAGAAGCGGTCACAGTAGCAGAGATGGTCGGTCATTTCCAACTCGTTCGGAAACACACGCTTGCCGTCCGCGTCGTGTCGCGCTCTCGCGCGTCCGGTGGGAACGCGTATCGACGCGGTGCACTCGTCGTCGCGCGTCTCGCAGCACTGGCGGTGGGCGGGGCGGCCGGCGCAGTAGACGCCGCCGCCGCGAAGGTGCGCAAAGCCGCGCGCCTCCACCGCGCCGCCTGCGTTATTGTCCGTGTGAGAGAGCAGCAAAATCTCAATCAGCAAAATTTCAAGCAAATATGGCAATGAGAGTCGTCGAATGAGTTGAGAAGGAGAGAATGACCTCATTGGATATCGAGTTGATATCAATCAATGAATAACTATAACGCTGATATCAGCCTCTGATATCAACCTTCGGCATTGGCATTCCGCTCGAGCGCAAAAATCGCTAAAGTTCGCATACAATAGAAACACAAACAGCTGTGTCGCAGGCAGCCACAAAGAAAGTTGCTGCCGCCGCACAGAGCAGATCAATTGATAATATCAATATCAATATCAATTAGCCTTCTCAAATCACCACAATTCTTTCAACAACAACAACAACAAAAAAAGGATGAAGCAAACAAATCGACGGCTGGCTAATAATAATAATAATTTCAGCGCTGATATTATCGATATTTTCTGGATGGATGATGATGATGCTGGTGGTGATAACGATGTGTTGGTGGAAATTATTGATCAGCTGGCGGCGCGTTGACGACGATTTATGATCGAGTGCTTACAAAAAAAATAACGGAAGTAATTTGAAAACAATTTCACTTTCTTTCTGTCATTCTTTCTTTCTTTCTCACAGCAACAAAAAAAAAGAATTTCGAATGAGAAGCCAATCCACAGCAACATCAACAACAGCAGAACAACAACAAATATCAAATACACACACAGCGGTTGGGGTGGATCACATATCATCACATATATACACACAGCTGATCGATCGACCGACGCCGACACAAATCGGCGAATATCGCCGGCTAGCGCAAAGCGACCATTTTTCACGGCGATTTTTGTGCTGCTCTTTGCTGTTACTTTTGTATACTTTTGCTGTGGATGTGGTTGGATGTGTGAGGGGATGGGGGGGGGGAGGGGGATTGGGGTGGATGATTAATGTATGACGGGAAAGAATAATGAATGAATACACACAAGTGTGATTTAGTAAATCTACAATCAACGCTATATTTTCTAATTAAGTGAGACTTATTGTTTTTGTGGCGGCGGCGGTGGCGGCGGAAAATATCCGAGAAATTGCGGAAATTATTTTTTTCTGTTTTCTCTTCATTTCTCCTTCTCTCTCTCTCCCTTGCTTCCTCCTAGTCATCATACTCACTCTCACGTTAGACTTTTCTTATTCCCATTTTTTTCATTCCTGTATATTTGTTCGGTACAGATTCTTTTCTTCTCTCTCGTCCACATTTCCAACAATTCCATTTGTATCGAGTAATTTCTCTAACTTCCCCGCTCTCACATTTCTTCCAAATTCCCCTTTCTCTTTAATGCCACTTTTATCCTCAATTTCTCTGTGTCTTTTCTGCCCATTCGTTTGCATACTTCTCTCTCGCTCTATCACTTTCTCCTCTCTTATTGTCTCTTTCTCCCACTCTCATTCTCATCACAAAACGCGGGAAAAGGAGATTTTCGGCGGCGGAACTAATCACTTCTCATCAAATCATGCCGCTCAATTTCTTCCTTTTTTCCCTACAAAAATCTCACGTGCCTTTCTTTCCCCCCTTGTATGCTGCTCTTCCATATTACTAACTAACTATCAAACTATCTCTTTCGCATCTATCGGCTATGATAATGATAATATCACAACAGTGATATAATGCAAAAAGACAATGACGAATGATAATGTGACGTTCACGTTTTTGCATATTTTTATCGAATTTCTGCGAATTCCTTCATTTTAATTCATTTCGCTCTTGGGCACTACGCAAATTAATTTTGTGGAATGAGAGAGAGAGAGAGAGTTGGATTTACTTACTATTTCAATTATTTGAATTTATTTGATTTTGAACTCATTCACCGCCTTTAAAAAATTCAAAAAAATTTTTAACCCAAAACAAAGACGGCACGTATTTCGGATATTTTAACGCCATTAAATTCGCCTCCCACCTAATATATATATATATATATATATATATATATATATATATATATATATATATATATATATATATATATATATANGGGCGAGAACGAAAGAAAAGCATCAGACGGAAAGGAAAGGACAACAAAATCCAGAAAGGAAGAAAGAAAAGAAAAGAAACATTTTGACAATGGGAAGTGATAGTGGAAAAGCTGGTGTGAACAATTAAATTTAGCAAAAATTGAAATAAATCGACGAAAGCTCGTAAAAGGAATTCGCTGATGATAAAATGAGAATGATATGAGATTGTACATGATATTTTGATGATATTTTAATGAAATAGCAAAAGAAAAATATTCGAAAATGAAATGTTATTCTTTCCGGTTTTTAACCAAATTCTCGAATTTTTAAACTAAAAAAAAGAATTTGCGATTTTGACCCCCTAAAAATATAAAATTAAAAAATAGAAATAAAATCAAACGTCCTTTTTTTAATTTTTTTTCTTTGTAAAAGATGCTCTAAAATAAATCCCCCACAAAAATTGAAAAAGAGCAAATTATAAAATAACCTTTATTCCACAGAAAAAATAAATAAAGTAACAATTCATTAATAGAATTAGTTGGTAATAAATATTTACAAAAATTTATCTAGACAAACCAGGTTCTCAACTTGTTACTTTTTAAAAATTTTGGGAGATGTTTAATTGAATATATTCGACTCGAAAGCGTCGAAAACCACAAGGGGGTCAAGGTATAATTTTCAAAAAAAATTAGAAATTTTTGCTCGAAATCCTTTCAAAACAAGTCAGAACTCGGAGCTGTGTAATTTAACCTACATAATTTGACTACCTGAGTAAATTTAGACAATCGAAAGATAATTTTAAATTTAAAAAATCCATAGTTGAAAATCGGAAGATAAAAGCAAAATATTTCGGCCAGGGGAAATTTATCGGATTTTTAAATAAAAAATTTAAAGAAAAAATTTGACTCCAAAAATATTTGATTTTCCTCAATCCCCAAGAAAAATTTCCGACTGCGCCCGTTTTGGAAAATATTTTTGTTTTAAAAAATTCCCATACACAAATTTTAATCACGTACTGCTTTCATCAACCGCCCCCACGCTTAACACCATTATCCCATCACGCTTAACACCATTGTTAACAAGTCCGCGTTTCCCTTACGTATGGCTTCTTCGCTCCTTTTTCGTCGATGGCGCGGCGCGACAAAACGTCTCGAACGACTCGTCCTGGTCGCAGAATCCGCCCGCCGCCCTGCCGCTGCTGTTCGTCGCGAAACTCAGCTCGCCGAGCGGCTCGGCGCGGCGACGGCGTCGCCTTTTCGTGGTAGTAGTCGGCGGAGCAGCCATCATCATCGCATCGTCGGCGACGTTCTCAGTATTCTGAACACAAATCGTATGTAGACACAAGAAAAACAACAAAAATCTTCAATTCGAATAAAACAAAAAAATTCCTATAGATTACAGTAATGAAGCAAAATTTTCTTACATGAACCATCCATTTCCAAGTTTCAAAAAGCAAAAATATTATTTTTTAAATAAACATTTGAAAAAAATAAACGAAAAGTCGTACAATAAAAAATTTCACAAAAAAATCAAAGAATTTCCAGAAAAACAATGTCCCAACCGCATTATCGTCGTCGCCGCCGCCGTCCTCCTCCTCCCATTCATCGACGCCCGCCTCCGTCTCCATTGTCGTATCGGCGGCGGTCGCATCGTCGAGGTCGTCCTCTTCCGCCTCGTCACCCTCTTCCTCCTGGTCATTTTCGATCGTTCCCGCGTTTCCCACTAAAAATAGCAAAAGAAACTCATCACTGAACTATAAAAAGTAATTCTTCCAATATGTGGTAGGAATTAACCATCAAAATAATTGAATTTTTAAAAACGTGAAAATCCTATTTCGCCTGAAATTGGAAGAAATCATCAAATCTACTAAATATGTATATAAAATTAATTTTCTCGAAAAAAGAAGAAACCTCTTGATTCATCCTCATCCGCCAAACCGTCGGCACTTTCGTCGAGCGACGACCGCCGACGCGCCAAACGTCGCGCCAACAATTCGCTGTCAATGGAGAAGTCGCGTACCGTATTCAATTGCTAAATTCATAGGAATTAGATTCACGAAACATGAAAAGGAAATTTGGAAACATAAAGGTAAGGAAAGACAGTAAAAAATTGGTATTCCAAAGAAGCAACAAAAAACTAAAAATTCACAATAGCACAAAACACAACAAACCATAGCAAAAATAATATTTTACCACTAAAAAAAGAAGAAAATACTTAAAAAAAACAATATACTGGTACAAAATTTTCCATCCAATTTTATAAATTACACATGTATCACTCCCAAATTTTAAAACTTTGTTAAACCACCCACAAGCGTCTTTAAAATGAGACGATCGTCCTTGAACAACTTCGACGTCAATATGAGCGCGACTTGAAGACGCTCAAAAGCACGCTCGTGGCTCACATACACCTTCTCCTCGCGCTTCGAGTTGCGCACGCGCTTCGTGAAACTTTCATCGGCGGCGGCGGCGACCGCGCCGTCCTCGCGCGACGCGCCCAACTGCGAGTCAGAGGCGAGCGCCACCAACTCCCTCAGCGGGCCTTGGACCAATTCACCCAACTCCTCCACGCAGTGCCAGTCGTCCGCCAGCGCGCGCTTCTCCGACTCGAGCTGAAATTGGGCTGTCAGATATTTAAAGATTAAAGCTAATTTAAAGTGTGAAACGTTTTGATCTCTTTGAGCACTTTGAATTTAACCGTTTGAGAATTTTTGAAGTAAATCGAAGGTAAAAAATGAAACTTTTTGAATCTTGTTCTCTTCGTTGTTTACAAAATTAATGTAAAATTTTAGATTGCTCCCTGCCCCATTCCGTAATCATACATAGATATAGCCTCTGTGAACCAATAAAAACCTGTTTGGCAATTGCGTAGACGGCCTGAAACACGTGCGTCATCAACACAATAAATGGATTGGTCTGCGATTCGCGTTCCGCCACGAAGGGCAAAGTCGACTTCACAACTTCCACAAAGCGCCTTACCGTCTTGCAGGCCGCCACCAAAAAATCATCCTCTGAAAATAATGTCCACAAATGCTTCTTCATCCCTTCCGTTCACTATTTATCTTATTCACCCATTTGGTCTTTTATTTGTTTTTCACCACTATTGCTTCTGTTTAGAGTGAAAAAAAAGCGGATTCATTTACACCAAAAAAATGCATTCTTTGTATCTGCCTTTGGCATTTTTTGCATGCGTTGCTGGAAATAGTGCGGATCTTGCATATCGGATTTGGCAAGTTACAGCAACACTACTAGGAAGATTTGATTATTGGTAGCATGGCTGTAGCGTTACGCCAAAAGTTTTTAAGATACCAGAAAAGAACCGATTAATCATTCAATCTGGCAAGTTACGGCGCACTAATCAACTGCCATCAAAGAACAAATCCACCAGAGAAATTAAATATATTCAGTAATCACGTACCAATCGCCGCGCCCATCTCGTTTTTGATGTCGAATGCCAGCGAAATGTTGGCAAAAACTTTACACAGCGTTTCCAATAGCGCATTCACAATTTCCTCTCGATTCCTTACCGTAATCGAGCGGTAGCCGGCCTGGGCGTCCTAAAACAAAGTCGATCAACTTTTTGAGTATAATTTAAAATTTTAGCCAATACAAAATTTAACAAAAAATGTGCTCTAAAAAATAAAGATGTTTCTAACCAACAGAACCAAATATATGTTGTTTGAAGAAAAAATAACGTGATTTTCAGAATAAAAGTTCTATTTTAGAACGTAAAAGAGTCTCTAATGAAGCACAAAAGCTTCATAGTAAATTTAAAGTAAAGTTACCTCCGCCAAATCGGTGACCATCGCCACCTCGTCCATCAACGTCTTGAAAAACTCGGCGTAGTAATCGCTGTAGTCGGAGTGTGCGGCCAGCGAGAAAAGAATTCGCCACAACTCTTTCGCCACCAATCGATCATCTGCAAAGAAAATAATAAATTCGAAACTAAATTCCTTTAATTTTTGTAAGAAATATCTATTTTCCAGAAAAAAATAGTTGAATTGGAAATTTATCCGCATTTTCATAGGCAAAACAAATATGTAGTTTGTGAGCTTACAATAGCGTACAAATTAACCCACCAATAGCCTGAATTTTCGCCTGCTTCAGCAGCAATTTGAAGCAATTCTTCCGCAGCAATGCATTAGACGAAGGGAAAATCTCTGCCAAGTGCTGATACAAGTCCAAAATCGCCAGCGCCTGACGGCGAAAGTCCGCCTCCATTTTCTGCTTTTGAAAAGCGCCGAAGAAGTTGAAAAGCGCCGGCAAATGTCTGCCAACGTAGAGAACTAAATGCTTGTGCAGTGTACGACTCCACGCAACCGCCTCTTCGCGCGTCAGCGCCGTGCCACCGCCTCCATCGGGCGCGCCGCCGCCGCGCTGCGTACCACCGCCAAATTGACGCGCCATTTGTGTGGGCGCTTGTGTCAGCGGCATCGCAAATACATTCGAGGCGGGAATGGTAGAGGGAGGCGGCGCGTTTCCGGTAATGCGATTCACTAAAAAATATTTGCTCAAACCACAAAGATCAGATATAAGCAGAAGAGTTCTCCTTTTTATAAAAAATAGTAAAAACTGCAATCATTCCAATAAAACAAAACAAAAATCCCTACAAATTTCCTCCATGGCCGTCAGTGAGCGATGTTGGTAGCGAGTGGTAAGATATTTGAAAATGCTTGCGTAGCTGACAATGGCATGCGTTTTCAAAACGTCCCAACAGCGAAAAACGGCCAACCCTTCCGCCACATCCGCACCAATGTAGAAAGTTATCAATGACCTGTAACGAATGAATTGAAGCTCATAAAAAGCTTTATATGTTTCTAAATGCTGGGCGTTGGACCTAGACTAAATTTTAGGCGAAAGTCCTACCTTCTACGAAGTTGCTGACTACTATATTATGAGAGTATTTTGATTTTGCTGCAAAGATAAAAAGGTTAGACCTCAGTCCTACAAAAAGAGGGAAATCCGCAAATTCCCATTATACACGGAAGAAATATTACGTCGCCAACGACGCAAAACACGGCATCGACACAATGCACGTCGTCGAGAAGGGATCGAGTTTCTGAACGGCGGAATGAATTCGTTCAATCGTCCAACAAATTAAAATGTTTCGTAGCTCCTTCAGAGATTCGTCGTCTTCGTCACCAAAATCCTTGCTAAAAACAAAAAATATCAAAATCATTGTCTCAAAACGAAAAATGGTTCATTCCGATACCAAAAATTAACCTTCACATTCACCTCAATTTGAAGTTCCAAAGGGGTCTATTGGCCATTTCTAAGAGAATCAAATTTTCGAATATTCATATCTCAGCCCCAAGCGCAGGTTATCAAAATCATATATATTTTTGGACGCTTTGAGGAGAATTCTTTTATCTAAGAAACTAAAAAAAACCGTCCACAAATCAACAAATTCTTCTTTGGAACTAAAGGGAAAATAACACCTTTAAAATTTACAACATTCCCCGTCTTCGCTGTTAGCCATACATTCACAAATTTTAACCGGCGTGAATTTATCTCAAAAAAATTTCATGAAAAATTCCCTACCCGATCAACGTGCTCAACATCTTGTCCAAATCGGGCAAGTTTGCCTCGATCTCCACCATCCTCGACTCATGCGCTGCGGACGCGTTGGCGACGCGCTTTCGCTCAGCGGCCGGCGGATTCGCGGCGACGACCGCTTGTTTGTTGGCCGCCGCCTTGGCCTTCTCCTCCAAAACGGCAGCCAATTTGCAGCGCTTGTGGACGAGGTTTACGATCTTTTTTGAGGTGGTCATCTCGTCTCTGAAACTTGACAAAACCCAAATTAACTTCTCTTTTTAATAGTGCCTTTTTTCTGCTAAAATATCTACTGTCATTCAAAAATAAAAACTCACACCACAACAAGCCTTGAAAATTATCCTCGAATTTCACATTTACATACGCCAATTTTCGAATAAAAAGATTACCAACATATACATTTTATGTAAAATTAACTTATTTTTACTATGTATGTTTTCATTAGTATTTATTTACTCTTTAGAAGCTTTACAAACCCTTCGGAATCCTCGTTTTCCGGCTCCACACGCCCCATCATATCCACCGTCCACAAATGCGGAACGAGCACATCGTAGAGCGCCAGCAATATGCGCGCCATCGTCAGGTTCGCGACGCCCTGCGCGCCGGCGCCAAAGTCCGCTAGCGAGCCGACGCCTAGCGCATCCAACTCGCCATCTACAGCCATATTCACGACTTTTGCCAACGCGCTCTCAGCCCTCAGCGTGAGCGCGTCGGTGGCGTTGTTGTATGAGGGAGCGGCGGTATTCGGCGCGGCCATGCCGTCGCGTCGAACGCCAGTCATCGAAATTCGTATCAGGCTGCTGAGCGCCTTCAACAAATAGAACAATTAAAAAATAACAACAATTTATAACAAAGAAAAGAGAAGCAACAAATATGTATGCACAAAAAGCTAACATAAAAGAAAATCGAAAATGTACATACTTACCAAATCAAAAAAGTAACGTAGAAAATTGTGAATAGGAAAAACACATAAATTCATAAAAACAAAATATCCAAAGAAAATTTCGGCTAGCGAAAGAAAAAGTAAATGTTACCATCGCAATGTGCGCTAGTGGGACTCGCAGTGGGGAATCGCTGTCCCTCTTCGCCTCCACGTAATTTTGGGACGCCAGAGCGGGTAGAGATTCGGCCTCGTTTATGAGCAGATCGATGACCTGAGTGACAAAGCAGGAATTCTTCTTGCAAATGTCCACAAGTCCCTGAAAAATTCAAAAGATAATACGAACAATAGAAATCCAGTTTGCAGCACAAAATTAATCGGTGAAACCCACAAAAGAGGTAAAATTGCAACATTTTTTAAACTTTTTTTAAGAAAATTTTTCAAAAAAATTTAGGAATTGTTGGTGCCAAGCAGACATAGCCAAAAAAATTTTCGGGGGGTGGGGCAAAAAATAAAAAAATTTTTATTACCTAAAAAAGTAAAAAAATATTACTTCATTTTTTCATTTTGGGGGAGGCATGGCCCCGCCCCATCTGCCCCCAGGTGCCAAGAGAAAGAGCTCCTTGAAAACATTCCAAAACCACCATTAACGTTAGTTAACTGTTGGGCTTCCTCTTTAAGAAAAATCCTCGGCCCGCCACTGCCCTTAACTTACGAATAAGACATTTGACGCCTCACATTAACGACTTATAAACGTGACTTACTTTATAGATGAGACATTTGGTGAGAACTGATTGGTTGAGAAGTCGCTTCACGCAGCCGAAAACCTCCAAAGCGACGGTCTGCTCCGATCGACGACTCAATCCGATCTGAAGAGAAATAAATACATATGTAGTTCACTGTAAGGGGTGTGTCGAAAATGAATTTGAGATTTCGAAAATTTCCACACCCCTGGTCCAACACTAATTGGGCACAAAAAAGTATCTTAAAAAATTGTAAATATTATCCCATAAACACTTACCGATACGGGAAACACTAAAAAACAATTAAATTTGTCAGCACTACCTCGTTAAGCACCTGAATGGCAAAGGTGGCAAAAGATCGGTTTTTTCAGTGAAAAATTTTTCGTTTTGAAAAATTTCAAAAACCATGGAAGTCCAGTATTTCTGATATAAAAACACGTGTTTTAAAAAAAAGTTTCATCCGATTTCGACATTTGAGACAAAAGTTATGTCAATTCTTAAACTGTACTTATACTTTTGAACAGGAGTGTATTACCTCGTTAAGCACCTGAGTGGAAAAGGTGGCAAAAGATTGGCTCATTTGTGTGACTTGCCTCACCGCCGGCTGATCGGACAGCGATTTGAGTAGAAGTAGAATCACAGGCAGAGCTGAGCGTATCTGCAATTTCTCACTCCAATAAATTATGCTAGTCGCCCAACCGGAAAAACCCACCATAATTCGTGTACCAATAACATAATAGGGAAATGAAAGCCCAATTCACTGGCTTTTATCCAAAACGTTACTTAAAGTATTAAAAGAGTCAAAGGTAAAGGTCGGTAAATACTAGGCAAGAATCAAAATTTATGAAACTCCATTCCACTCCTTTACGTGAGGCGTGTGATCTTTTGAATTGCCTCCCTCACCCCACACACAAATCCGATTCCCCAAATGAACCACCTCCACCCAAACCACTCCCACCCCTCGACAAGTGGCAAAAATATCTAGGGTAAGACAAAATCGTGGCAAGACCACCCATTCGGAAATCATATGTGTACTACCATTAACATATAGTAGGCATCCAACCATTGCTAAACATCTCCCAGCTTCAATTTCAAACCTTTGCGGGACACAGCATTTTCGCCTTCATGGTCTTGAGAAGAAGTTCCCTCAGCTGAGCGCGTTGGTTTATGACGGGCATAATGGCGCGAATCATCGCAATAGAAATCTCGCTGTTCGGCAAAGAGCACACCGACCCGATCAGCTTCTCGAAAACCTTCCAATTGTTTAGCAAAAGCGCCGGCGCTCTAACCTACACAAACAATGTCTTAAGTTCACTTAAAAAACCTTAGAAGTTGAAAATTTCCATTTTCTCTGAAAAACAATAAAAAAATACTTTCATTAAATTAATTTAATTTGCATTTTATTAATTAAGCAGTCACAAAACCAGTGGTTCCGATCAGTGAGCGGCTTAAAAATTTTAAATTGGAAATAAGAGCTAAAAATTTAAAACTTTCTCTACAAAAAGCGGGAGTCAAAGTTAATTATGCTTTTTGGAATTGTTTCGACGCGCTTTTGCTTTTGGCATTAAAGTCTATAAAAAATTAAAAAAACTTTATCCAAATTTTGAATGTAGGTGATAAGAAAGTTACACCGAAAAAAGTTTAAAGACATCTTTTAGCAAGGACAACCCTACCGTCAATTCCAGCAGAACATCGATCAGAACGTAGGCGATGGAGACGGACGCGCCGCTGGACGCGGCGAAGACCGCGTTAATCAGCTGATAGAGCTGTTTGTCGAGGTGGGAGAGGTTGAGCACGGCCACCTCCACGAAAATTCGCCGGCCCAAAAAGCCGATTTGCGCGGGTGAGTCGCGCAGGCGACCCTCACTCAAGCGAACGTTCATCGAGCCGACGCTACCGCCCGCGGCGCCCCGGCGATCGGCCGACGTGATCAGATCGATTGCCAGCTTCTGGAGGCCGGGCGCAATGTACGCGAACCAGACTTTGCTGCGCTTTTTTAAAACTGAAAATGTGCTTTTACAAAATTTAATTTCTTCCCAACTTTAAGTCTTTTTATACTGAAGTTTTCACTGTACCAGTAAATTAAAGTATCACCGCTACTGTAGCAATAAACTAAAGTTACCACCAAGAGTATTACTCCAATTCACATGAATATTGTTTTGATCGAATTCCCCCTCTCATAAGAACTTCCTGGCGACAACACCAACTGTACCAGTAAATTAGTAATCCTACTGTACCAGTAGGATTACTGTAGTAGTAAACTAGAGTATTACCGTCCAAAACGAGCATAACCCTTTGGCGAATGGCGGAGATTGTCGACTTTTTTAGCGTTTCCTTCAGCCAACCCGCCTTGTCGATGGGCTCGTAGAAGTTCCAAAGTTTCGCCAACGTCGACGCCAGCGCCGCCACGGCCTCATTCTGGAAGCGTGGAATGGAGCACAACATCACGTGGCATATCAAGTAGAACGTGTTGTTGCAGAATAACGAGCGATTTTTCTGAACAAATAATTTAAGTTGAAGCGATTTGCAATCAAAAAATTCTCAAAAAAATCGAAAATTGTAACTTGGTCCCCCTGTAGTTTTTTTCGGAAGTTCGAACTTCGGAAGTTCGAAAGCCAACTTTTTGGGGATTTCCTGGCAAATCCAATATCACATCGTACTCAGGGCAAATGTGATATTGGTCAGGGCGAAAAACTGGTCTGGAATTTCAGTCCTCGGCTCAAATTACCTATGTATTCAACACGATTTCTAAAATAAAAATAGAATTCAAATTGAAAAAAAATTGAAAATATAAAAATCGAATTATTCCAATTTCTATTCTTTTTGTTATATCTTTGCCTTCTCCTGGTCATAATTCAAGCGTGTAATTCCATTAAAAAACAAAAAAACAGAAAAAAATACCGTCAAGTGCTTCAGCAAAAGCTTCGCGATTCGCGGATGGCGCTCTAGCGCGTTGAAGACGACGACAAACGATTGTTCGTGGACCTCGAAGTCAGCTTCGGTGATGTCGGCCAGCTTCCTCGCCAAATACTTGAAGACCTCGTTGGTGTCGAAGTGCTCTTCGGTAGACGTGTACGCCTCCAGCAAATTGCAATAGGCGGCAATCGACGCGTGATCGCCGTTGCCCTCCTCCTCGTCGACGTCTACGCCGCCGATGCCGTCGACGCCTCTCAGCATCGCTTGAGCCATTTTGCAGGAAAATGAATTTTCTCTGCAAATATTTTAAGGAAATATTTATATAATACTGGAGTTTTTAATAATATTGGAGAATTAAATAACAAAAAAAAATTCTATCAAAGTATTTTTTTGGTACACACAGCTCAGTTTCGGTGAATGAAAACGTCTATATAGCAATTACATCGGCTTTTATACATTTTTATACATGTAATTTTATATTTTTATACATGTACTTTTATACATGTAAATGCCATTTGGAAAATTTTAATTCCAGAATTAGAAAATGTGTCTTTTAAAGTACAAAAAAGCCGAATTTTTCGACCGAATGCTCGGCAAATCGGTCGAAAATGATCATCTATGAAATTCATTTATTTTCAAATGAAATTTTTGTGCCATTTTTAAGGCTTGGCAATACGCATTTTTTGTAAAAATTTTGGAATTCCGGAATCCGAGGCCAGCAGAGGAGAGAAGCTACTGAGCCCCGCTGGGCATGAGGACGGAGCGGTAAGTAAACGGAAGATAAGAATTCCAATTCCCAAAATGACCGGAATTTCGATATGGCCGGAAGTGGGACTTCCGCCCAAACCTGATGGGTTCGGGAGGGTCTCGGCAAGACTAACTATTCCTGTTCTTGACGAGAAATGCGTGCGGGGCGTTTTTTACTTCATTTTTAATCACGTTTTTAGCACTTTTTTACTTTCCCTCTGCTGAAAAATTTCCCATAACTTATTTTTTTCTAATTTTTATATTTTATGGCGCAGATTTGCGTTTATAGGTTTATTCTCAGCGGTTAAAGGAAGAAAGCGTTTCTACAGAGAAATGTCGGCCGGGAAATTGGCGGGGAAAGTGGCGTTGGTGTGCAATGCGTCGAGTTCCTTGGGCTACGCGATAGCACGTCAGCTGGGCGCGGCGGGCGCTCAACTCTACCTCAGCGATCCGGACGCGACCGGCCTGCGGTACGCGACCGACGGGCTGAAAGGCGCCCAAATCAACGTGTCGGCGTTGCCCACCGACCTTTTCGTCCGCGAACAAAGAAATGCGTTATTTGAAAAGGTTCTTTTTTTATAATTAAAAGAACTTTTAGCGAATTTTATGCGAAATTCCAGAAATGTTCGGAATATAATTTTGGGGCAAGACTACAGAATAGAGCCTGTCGAATTTAACGACACGGATGGTGTCATTCGAAAGGTCTCGTCGAGAGGATTCAGAAAATATATACATTTGTACCAGGGGTGGGCCGCAAACAAATTTCATTTGCGAAAAAGCAAATAAATTTTTATTTTTGCAAATCGCAAATTTTTGCCCAAAAGCCGCAAAAATCGCAAATTTTTTTATATAAAAATTTTTTGTAAAAAAATTTTATATAAATTTTTTTTTGTTATTTGTTTATTGGTAAGTTCCAAGTACCATAACTTCTCTGGTTTATTTCGAGGCTACAAATGTATATATTTTCTGAATCCTCTCGACGAGACCTTTCGAATGACACCATCCGTGTCGCTAAATCTATTCTGTAGTCTTGCCGATTTTGGAATTTTGAAACTTTTTTGTTTTTTCAGATTCGCAAAGAGACGGGTAAATTGAACGTTGCGGTAATGTGTCACAAACCGAATCGCGTCCAGGGCGACATTGTCGGTAGTTCACGAGAAGAATTTGATGAAGTATTTTTATATTTTTTAAATAAATATATGACGTTTTATATAGAGTAATTACAATTTTTCAGATGTTTTCCAAATACCTAACAGTACCATTTCTAACGTGCAAAGAGGCGCTTCCGCTTTTGGAGTCATCTGGGTAATTTTTAGTTTAAATTTATTAAATTAAATTAAAATGTTTTTGGACTAAAGCCTGGCTTACCCCCTCCCAGACTTTCATTAATTTTTTTACGTTTTCTAAATTTAAATTTTATCCAAATCAGTTTTACGCGCTGATCACGAATTTCGGATATTCATTCAGCGTGGAAACGCCAAAAAGATTTTTTGGCGTGTCAAAGTGGGGGACCAAGGTATAATTTTCAGAAAAAAGTGGGATTTTTTGAATAAAATTGAGAAAAAATTGGGATTAAAAAAACCACAGATGGGACCAATGTATGTATAACTTTTAGAAAAAATTGTAATATTTTTTTGTTTTTCCTTTCTTCGAAATTTCTAATTCCTTCAGACCCTCGTCGTTCGTCCTCATCAGCTCAATCGCCGCCTATACACCATTCTTCGACGTGGGGCTCTCCAGCGCCGCGCAACCCGGCCGCTTGGGGCGGTTTCAGGCGCTTTCCCAGGGTTGGCCGCCCCCACATTTTCCGGGTGATCCCTGTTGTTGGGGGTTGTTCGCCGGGGGGGNTTTTAAATTTTTGCAAAGGGAAACAAAAGGGTGGGTAAAAATATTTCAAGGGGCAGAACCCGCCTCCACCGTTAAGTGTCACCGGCCCCCAGAACATACCATGACTCTGACCCGGTGGGGTTCAGATTCGTATCCCTGGGTTCTACCCGTACCCACGTAAAATGGCGATTAAAGGATTGCGACCGTTCAAGTGTGTACCCCCCCCCCCCCAACACGTGTGCAATTAGGGGTGAGGTATAACAACCCTCCAACACGCGTGGAAGCTGGGGACTCGGAGTTTGGCGCTTAGACTTAGAGTTTGACTTAGACTACAACACGTGTTTGGGGGGGGGGTCGTTATACCCCACCCCCAATTGCACATGTGTTGGGGGTTCGCTATACGCCACCCTCAGTGAAAATGTTATAAACTGCACAAAATCAGTAAAAACATTATTACATTCAAATTCCCGTGCTAGAAAACCTAAAAAAATCACAAAATTTTTTGTTGGGCTCCCGATAACAGGAAAGTACCGAGTTTTTTTTTTGATAATAATTTATTTACATTACTTTCTTTGGAAGAAAATTAAATATTTTAATTTTTCTTTTAATTTTCTTTTTTCTTATTTATAATAAAGATTATATTTTTGCTCATAATTTTTCATTAGATTGGTTGGAGAAATCTTGTTTCCGTTATTGGCTCCCTTTTACCTTATTGCGTCTGGCCTCTGAATCTCAGATAACCAGATGGTATTGCTTGTCTTATTTTTCGCAAATTTTAGGCGCCAGCTGGTCGTCCTGCTCCGGCTCCGCCACCACGCCATCGATGACGGCCGAGGAGGCGGACGCGATTCGGACGAACCTCGCCGGCCTCATTCCCCTCGGTCGAACCGGTCGCGGCAAGGATTGCGCGGGGTTGGTGGCCTTCCTCGCCTCCGACCAGTCCAGCTACATCACCGGCGAGAACTTCTGCATAACGGGCGGAATCGCCGTCCGATTATAGTCCTATCTATAGGCAGTCACGGATTGTTTTTGATTATTGGCTTTTCTCTTGGTCGAAATTTTTGTTTTGAAGTAAAGTGTCTCGGCGCGCTTTTCTTGACTTAAGCAATTTTTAGAGACAATTTTTAAAACGATAATTAAAATAAAATTTCTGAGGGCAGTAAGACCTAAGAAAAAAAAATTGATTTTTTGTTTTTTGAGCAATTCAAAATGATTTTGAAAAATAGGTTTTGTGATCGTGGCAAGATCACAATTTTCAAATTTTTTAGCACAAAAAATAAAAATTTCGTCTTGTTGTGTGTATTGATGTTGTTAGGTTTATTTTGGCATATTCGAATCAAGTCGATTTTATAATCTCGCAAATTTATTTTTTTGATGATAAATTTACTAGATATTCGATTTTATTTTAAAAATAATTAAATAATTTTTTAAATTACCGAAAAATATTTCAGCTATTTTTTGCATGGTTTAAGAAAAATGACGATAAGATTCTCAATATTTATTCTATAAATTAAAATTTAATGTATATTGTTAGTCGTTTTTTGCTCAATAAACTTTTACGACTTTTTTTGCGAAAATATTATTTGCTCTTTTATATTGGATTTTTGCCTTATTTTATCACAAATTAGTGCCTATATATTCGCTTTTTTTTTGCTAATGAAAAGCATCGAATAAAGACTTTTAGCCGAATGTTGAATAAGTTGTTGTGGCGAAGAAAATTTTCCACCGCTCCGCTGAGGCGAACTCTGGCGGAGAGTTCGCCGACGAAAATTTCGGCCGACGAATTCCGCGGCAGACGCGCGAAATTGCTGGACACGATACGCCGGTCTATGTCCGAGTCTGATCGTTAGTTGGTTTCTTTTCTCTCGATATATATTTGTGTGTTTGGCTTGTGCCAAAATCGAGAGTTTATTGGAAGCGTTTAGAAAAACGTAATTAACTTTTATCCAATGGCGTATCTAGAATACTCGATTCGGATTGTTAGTTCTTTTTTAAAGCAGAATTACAACGTAAGCAGAATTACGAGCCTTTGAAAATTTGACTCTTACCACCACATCCAAAATTTCTAAGTCTAGTGGAATCAATAAAATTTTTTGGGTAGTATACCTCTAGTAATTGCAATTTTTCATGACGAAAATTATTGTTTTGAAAAATTATAATTGTTATTGATCAATTTTTGAAGCAAACGATTTTTATGTAAAATATTTCGTCAAGTTTAAGCAAGTAGCGCGAATTCAATGGCGCCCATCGTCTTCGCCGCCTCCCAACGCCAAACGTTCAGCGCGCCCGACGTGCCGCACGTGTTTCGCCAGTGCTCCAACTTTCGCTATCTAACCGGATTCGACGGTGTCGACGCAGCACAGCTTCTGATCGACGAGAAGCGCAGCGTCCTCTTCGTCGACGAACGCACTGAGGTCGAGACGCTGTGGAACGGAAGGGCGCTGAGCGAGCAGGAAATACTCGAAATTTCGGGTATGAAAGTTGTTGAATCAAACACTTTTTGAATAAATGCAGCGCTTCGGAAGCCACTGGCGTTTTGAAAGGGACATATCCTTTCCTCATTCGTAAAAAAGTTAGTGCACAATTTTTGGTTGCCCCTCCCACCTCATTCCCAGAAATCCCAAGTACACTACTGCAGGAGGCTATTAACTTCGCCGCCTTTGTTGGCGGCATTCGCGACCGACACCGTTTTTGGTAAGTAATAAAAGGCAAAAAATGACTAAGCTTTCATGCGCGATAAAAAGCGCGGACCTAGATCTGCAGATACCGGATCCATATCAATTTATATTTTTTTATAAATGTATCCAAATTAGATCTAATTTTAATCCGTTTTGAATACACTTTGCTTTTGTTTCGCCAAAATTTGGTACATTTTTGGATCCTCGTGGATTTTTTTTAATAAAATGTATTTAAATTACAGCACTGGTGAACACTTTTTAATTTTCATATGGATTTTTTTTCAAATTATTATTAAGGAATATTACATATTATTTAGGCGTCGATAAAGTTCTTCCATTTTCGGAATTTGAAACCTATTTGGCGGCCAGCGTTCGCGGCGATTCGATCCTGAGCGCCGACTTGTCGCGCATCAAACGTGAGGCGCATCTTGACGAGAATTTGAAGAAATCGTATCGAATTTTGCGCGGAATTCCCGCGCGAATGGAATTGCTGCCCGATATAGATAAGGTACTTTAGGATTTATCGTCAATTTTAGAAGATTTGTATCGTAAAAAAACTGAGGAATTGCTTGAATTATTTATTATATTGTAATTCTAGAATTTTTGAAGGTAAATTAAGCGCTTATCTCACATTAAATTCAAACGTATTTCTTGCTTTTGAAAATTTTAGGAAAAAATTTTACATTTAGAATTTTATAATAAAAAAAACTTTAGGTGCGCTGGCAAAAGTCGGCGGCCGAGTGCGCAATTATGCGCGAGGCGTGCCGCGTTGGTTCGGGCGCGCTGAACGCGACAATCGCCACCGCGTCCGCACACGCGAACGAAGCGCAACTCGTCGGTCTGCTCGAGTACGAGGCGCGTCGGCGGGGAGCGCAATTTTTGGCGTATCCGCCGGTGGTGGCCGCCGGGCGAAACGCCAACACGATCCATTACATTAGCTCTAGAGAAGTACGGTAAATGTTTGAATTATTTTCTATTTTTACCAATTTTGCAAGAATGCTGAAGGAATTTACCATAATTTTTAGAGATATCATTTCAATATTGTTTTAGTATTCTAAGTGGACGTTTTTGATCTGATTTTAAGCCAAAAATTTAATTATATTTTTGTTTACAAGCGTCGGTGTTTTTTGAACGTTTAGCTCATTTTTTTATAGACATCATTTAACGCTACAAATTAAAAAAAATTTAAAGCTCTCTTCCTCTAAATCCAATTCTACCGCTGGGCGTCACTGAGGAATTTTTTTATCAGCGAGAGAGAATTCAACTAAAATTTTTTTGAGAGAACCACCAAAAATTATTTACAAAAAAATATGGGAGTGGAATTCCTTTTCTCTTAGCAACGCCACTGCTAATGAATTTTCTGTTGCAAAGGTGAAAAAAAGAGACTTATTGGAATTTTTCCTACTCCGAAAGCTAAGATTTGTGAATTCTTGTTTTTTTCCTGCCCATGACAAGCGTATCCTTTAAGAACATCAATCCCACCGACTGCGTGCTCATCGACGCGGGCAGCGACATCGACGGCTACGTATCGGACATTACGCGCTGCTTTCCCATCTCGCGGCGCTTCAGCGCGCCGCAGCGCGAGCTCTACGACGCGTTGGCGCGTGTGCACGACGATTTGCTGCGGTATGTGGGCGAGGTGCGGCCGCTGAGGTTGAACGAACTCTACATGTACATGTTGAAGACGATGACGCACGTGCTCGGCTCGATGAACTTTTTTGCGCGCGAGTTGAGTCAGGATGAGATGTTTATGGTGGGTGTTTGTGTATTTCTGTACATTTTTTAACAAAACTTTTCAAGATTTTGGAATTGTGGGCGTCAGAATCGGAAAAGCGTCGGGAAGGGGGTGGACAAAAGGTAAAAAATTATCAAAATCTTTTCTTTTTTTACAGTAGGACTTACTATTGGGGGGGGGGTGGAACGCATTAGCATCCTGACGAGAATAATTCTGTTTAATAAAAATACATTCACGGGTCTCTGGGGCATTGCTCTGCGCCCTTGGTCGGCAAAATTCTTTTAAAATCGTAAAAAATCGTTTGCATTTTCTTTAAAATTGTTAAGGATTTGTATTGTTTAAGGAATGCGATAGACTGTGTCCTCACCACGTCAGCCACTATCTCGGTAATATTCACAACTATTTTAATAAATTATTGAAATTTGTGAATACTGTATCTTTTTTTTAATAAATTTTTTGGAATCTTTTTTTTTATTTTGACGTCAGTGTGGAAAATTTAAAAAGAAAATGGGAAACTTGTTGATTTTTTAGTAAATATTTGTTTAGGTATGGACGTCCACGACTCGCCGACCGTCTCCAGGAGTATTCCAATTCCGGCTGGCGTCGTGATCACCGTTGAGCCAGGTTTATTTTTGTTCTATAATATTGTAATATAGTCAGTGTTTGTCATCACAAATTTGTCGCCTCTGTCCGGCTCCGACTTTTTCAAAAAATTGTCTCTAAAAAATTTGTAAAAAATTACCTCCGGAGGCGCATAGGCACATTCGTCGCCTCTGAATCAATTTTTTGATATGTACAACGTTTCGTAATACATTCAAACTAAAAACCAAGTAAAAAGAATATCTAAATTTTGTAAAACTAACCGACTAAATGCTTTTTGGCTTTAATAATTTTACATTCTCGACCGCATCATATTTGTAATGTCTCCGCCTCCGGATGCGCTTCCCTCATTTTTCAAAAACTTACTTACGGTGGCGGTAGGCTGGAGGCGGGCCCAACACCGAATATAGTCTCAAATTTTAAATTACAAATCCAACGGGCACTCTTTTAGAAATTTGTCTGAATATTTTCTTAAACGTTTTCGATTACCGGCCAATTTTTTCCATTGAAGGGATCTACGTGCGAGAAGAGAACGAGATGGTACGCGAGGAGTTCCGCGGTATCGGCTTTCGCATCGAGGACGACATTCTCGTCACGGAGACGGGCGCCGAGGTGCTCACTCACGGTTGCGTCCGTCACGCCGATGACATCGAAGCGCTCATGGATTGAAGTAGAAGATGGTGAGCATAGAAAGAATATAAATCCAAAAGAAGAAAAGTTATAACAAAAATGATTCTTTTTGTCAGACATGGAAATTTCAAATTCTTGTGATTTTTTTTCAAATGGAAATTAAAAAAAGCAATAGATTCAGACTTTTTTCCCATTTTAAGAGCTCTGTGGGACCCGTATATGGGATCTAAAAGGGCCTGAAAATTTTCGAAAATTGAGTACAAGATAAATAGCGCTGAAAATTATAACACAACCGACAAAATTAGTCAATTCTTTACGCGGTGGTTTTATGTATGGTAGTCATTGGTTTTTTTGGAACAAAATTGTACCCCAAACCTTTGTTTTTAGCTAGGAAATTTTTTGTTAAAATTTTTATGAAATATATCGAATTAAGCCAAATGTTTTAATCCGTCCCAATTTTAGTCCATAATTGAAAAATTGAGTTTTGCTGCTATTTTATCTTAGTAGCGGTCCTAAGACGCTTTGACATTTTATCTTATAATTATTATTTTATTATGGAACTCTTATTTCTCACTTTAAATGCTCTTTTCGTTGTTGTTATTAATAAATAGATATTATTAAAACAATAGCGTTTTGTGTGTTCGAAATAGTCTCCAAAACGTATTTGACTTGTGGGTCTGCCTAATTGAGGGGGGAGAGGAAGTAAAGTAAATTTGTGTTCTTACAGGTTCCTTTTATTTATAACGGAGGAGGTTGGGGGTTATTGTAACGGGGGAATTGAGGGGTCACCAAAGACGAGATCACTTTGTCACCAAACCCCTCACGCTATTGAATTATGAGCATAATTTTTATCTCCTTTAAATTTCTCTCTCGAATTAAAAACGAAAATTTATTTCCATAAATTATTAAAAGAGACACCCGCTTTTCAAATGTACAAATAAAGAGATGTGCAGAAAAATAATTATTGGTTGAAGACGCCCACGGCCACCACCGTATTCCGGCGTGTGAAGTGGAAGTCGAGAATGGAGGTGCGTTTCGTCGGGTAGGAGAACAACGAGAACGCGCCACCATCCGACCTGAAAATGTGATTTTAAAATTGCCCGAGATCTTCAAAGATTCTTTTCGGTTTCGGTTGGAAAATGTTCACGATTGTCCGATGGTGAGCCCAGAAATTTTCAAATACCCCCCCCCCTTTGCCTGTTAGAAAATTTTGATGTCTATCACTAAAAATATGGAATTGAATTTTTCTTTGGATGACAAATTTTTTGGTTTCTTCTAGAATATGAACTGCCCCTGCGGGGCAATGTCTGATTGTGGCGTGTATGCGAGACTAGCGGAAAAAGTCACCGCCTCCTCAGAAAATTGGGGCTCGTGAATGTGCGAGCGGGATGACTGTTCGAGAGGAGGGGAGGCTGTGACTTTTTCCGCTAGTCTCACATACACGCCACAAACATTGCCCCGTAGGGGCAGCGCATCTTCTAGTCTCATTTATATATTACTTTAGGTTACAAAGAATATGGACTTTTAGCCCAATCCCCAGAAAAATTCTGAACCAAATCTCTTCAAAGATACCGACCTAAACTCGTTCGCTTTGTGCAGCGAGGCGGGCGTCGCCGGGTTCGCGGTGGTCGTCATCGCGTCCGCGTTGAAGAAGGTCACGCCGTACTGCGGTGTCGCCATCGCGAACACCGACGCGTCACGAGAGAAGACGATCGGAACGCGAAAGTCGACGTGCTCCTCGCATCGCTCCGTGCCCATCGGCCTCTGGTGGGCCATGTCCCAGGCCATGAGTTGGCCGTCCGCATCCACCGAAATTATGTAGCGTCCACAGGGTGAAACCTGCAAAATTCGACAGCATATTTGAAGAAGTTGGAGTAAAATAGTCCAATTTTCTGAATATCGTTCAAGCTAGCTAACGCAATCAAATCAAACACTTTCGATAGCGCACCTTAACGCTTTTCACCGGCGCTTTGTGGCCGTGGTAGGACTGAACGCATTGAGCGGTGAGCATGTCCCAGACGCGCACGCAGTAATCGTCGCCGCCGCCGATGATGTAGTTACAGTTGGGGTGGAAGTCGAGGCATGTCACGTCGGCAGTCGGATCGGTGAACACTCGAATCTGCAGAAAAAGAATAAACTCCAAGCACGTAGAGCAGTACATTGGCGAGCACAAGAGGATTAGGGAATAAAAAGGAGATTTTTTCAGAAGTTTTAGAAATTTTTTAGGATTTATGTGATAAAGAAAAAAATAACAAGAAAAAGCGCTTCAAAAACATTATCGATTTTGGCCCTTGACAAAAATATAAGCCTCTAAAAATCTCAAACTTTTGGCTATCACGCCCCCGCCCCAATTAAAAATTTCTGGGCCCGTCAATGATACTGGAACTATGTATTCAGCGCGTACTACGCGCATAAAGAAATAACAATTCCAAAGATTTTCTTAATAATTTAATCGGTTTTTATATTTTTGCTTTACCCTACCTCCCTCCCGTGAAAAATTATCGGACCCGCTATTAGTATTGTACAAACGCGTATCGGTAAATTGAAACAATTATTTCATTGAACGACGAATTTCGGTCATACTTTCCAAATGCTATATTTTTTCACAGAAAATCTGACAAAAAATAATGGTATGTAAGGAACAATTAAGAAAAATTTTCGTCAAAAACACCTGTGTGTGCCTTTTTTTGAGTGACCGTCATATCTGACTGATTACATCGCCCAGTTTTTTACAATAAAAATTAAAATTAAGTTGCAATGGAGTTTTAAGCCAATTTTATAAAAAAAATTATAATATGTAAGAAAACAACTAATTTAAAAAAATTTACAAAAAATGTAGAAAACAACCAATTGAAAAACGTCAAAAATACATTTATAAAAACGGTACCGGTTGCGTACGGTCGGTGGCCCAGAGGCTGACGGTCTGGTCGGCGGTCGACGCGGCGAAGTAGACGCCGCGGTTGCAGAACTCCGCCTGCCAGACGGGCGCCACCGCCCGGTAGATCACCAAATTACGTCGCATCTCCAAGCTCCACAGACGCATGGTGTGGTCGCGCGAGCCCGACAACAGCAGCCGACGCTCACACGAAAACGACACCGAGTAGACGGGCGCTCCGTGGCCCTAGAAAATTGGCTATTCACATTTGCCGTTCGGAAGCAATATAAAATTTGAAAAACATGTTTCTGCAAATGCGAGAAATTTTTTTCTTCTTCATTTTTATGTGAAATAACAAATATAAAAAAACTTTTTACGCTAAAAATTCGTTCATTTAGCCACAGACTTCTATAGTTCCAAATCTACGGCCGGCGCACACTTTAGCGTCCCAAAACTACGGCAAAAATATCAAAACCGTAGCAGCCAGATTTCCCATTTTCTGTTTTTTTGCGTTCTTTAACGAAATCAAAATAGAAATTGTTGGAAATTTTCCGACAGTGCCGGGTGCAGGAAGGGGGATGATAATGATAAAGAAAGCGGGGGAGGGGTAGCTATGGAAAAATTCAAGAAATTGGAAAAATTGCAGAGAAATTTTTGACTAGTACTGATTCCACCCCACATCTGCATGAAAATTTCCTGGGTCCGCTACTGTTACCCAATAACCGTAGCAGCCAGTAACCAGAGCCCAAAAAAACTTTCTTTTTCGTTGCCTTGCCCGAGGACGTCTCCAAGAAGGATGGAGAATTCCCTTCCAAATGTTTTGAAAATTCATATGCAAAAAATTGAAATTTTGGTGATACCCCTTCTCATAAAAAAATTCTTGGCGACGCCACTGCTTGCCCCAAATCTAAATGCCTACGGATAAGGTAATGGATTTCGTCTTCTCGCTGCCCTCCTCGTACATGTCCTCGACGGTCTCGTCGATTTCGCCCTCGCGGCCCAGCGGCTCCAAATCGTTGGCATTCTTCAGCGCTTTCAGCTCCTCGGACGCTAGCGTATGTACCTGGAATAAAGTGGCAAAATTCGCAAGAAAAAACATTACAAATAAAAAAATCACCTCAAAAAATCAATTTTTTCCGAAAATAAAAATTTGGTTAAAAAATGAATACGTATTAATAAAATTGTGACGCCTCCAAAATATTTTATGATTGAAGATTGCGAAATATTCCACCCAATGGGGGAGTGGCGGCTTAGAAAGATATGTTTTTCAAGAGGCGCCTTCGCAAACGACCTATTCAAAAATTTCGGAATGAACAATCTGTATTTATAAAAAAAAGTTAAAAAGAATTCATAAAATGTTCATTTGCAAAAATTTGTACATATTTGTAAGAAAAAAGAAAAAAGGCCCTACTTGCCCCTAATCAATTTTTCACAAGCCAAATATTCTTGCTTTCTGAGATTTTCAGTATAGTTTTTATAAGCTCAAAAAATATTTTAGTTACTTTTAGCATTGTTTAAAAAACAAAACAAAAAAACAGGGAGGAACCGAAGAAGTACCGAAAAAATAGCAAAATAAAGCAATAAAAATTGACTTGTAAGCAACTTTTAAGACGACAAAGGTTTGTAAGTACCTGAATGTGCGAGTTGCCGAAGCCGATCGCGTAGAGCGCGCTGCTCTCGGAGATCGACGCGCAACAGACGCCGTTGTTCGCGTTTAGCACCGTGTAGAGGCAGATCGAGGGCGGGTTGTCGGCGGAGATGCGCGCCTTCTTCATCTGCATGTCGCGGAAGGCCAGCCGCCGCTCGTTCTTGATGTGCTCGGGCAGGGCGGGGAGGGGGATGCGCTCGGGTGGGGGCGCATTCACGTCCTTCTTCTTCATGTCCTTCATGCCTTTGAGGCGCTTTTTGTCGCCCGAAATGATCAGCTCATCGCGCGGAATTCCGTAATACATAGCGCGTTCGGCAGGTTCTATCGCAGATCGAAAACAGACCTCTAACTAGAAGTTCTAATTAAAGAATGGACTTTCTAAGTCACACCGAATTGAGTAATGAGAGATGGGCAATTATTTTTTAATTGAGATTTTTCTGTAAAATTTTTATATTTTTTTGCAAGTGGGAGGGTGTATGACCCAAAAACCCAAAAAATTCGAATTTTCACTCCGATTTACTTTAAAAAACAGCAAAACTTTCTTAATAGGGCATGTTACGCTCCAAAGTGGGAGGCCCAATGTACCAATCTCCGGAAATACCAAAACAATATCCCCAAGGTATTTTGTGACACTCGAAATGAATTCAGCTAGAATAAAATGTTTAGCATCTTTTAGTGAGATTATTCTAATTTTAGTGAGACTACATTGCTTATTTAAAAAATACAAGAGGCCGAATTTACCTCAATTTTCTGTTTAGAGTGCGATTACCGAACGAAAAAGGTTTCGAACAAGTTTATTATCTGAAAATTTTCCAAGAATAAGTTGAACAATTTCATTCCACAAATGTATACGTTATAAAATTAACATTTCTTCGCTTCACTTTCTTTTCAACCAGCCGACGATAGCCGGGGCGAAAAAGGCCAAAACAAAAAACAACTAAAAAAAGGGGGGAATTGTGGAAAAAACATTTATCCTCTCTGACCATCCTTTCTTTTGAAAGAAAAAATCTTAACGACAAAAATTTAAAATATCAAAAGGAGATCAATTATTAGATCGAGAGAAAGGAGGCGGACATAAGCCGGACGTCCCTTCGCGCACACATACATCACCATTCTCCTCTTCTGAACACCTTGCGTGTGAAAGAGGAAGAGAGAGAGAGAGCGGAAAGGAAGAGGAACTGTCCTAGGAAGAGGAGGAAGGGAAGTGAAAACAAGAAACAAGCTGGATCGTCGCTGCTCCCACAACGACGACCAACGTCAACAGTAGTAGTAGTAGAAGAAGAAGTAGTATATGGTAGAACGCTAAACGAAGAGAAAAGAAGGGACTTTTGGATAAAGGTTGGGCACTAGCATCGCCGGAGGGAGGGGGAATTGCCCCCACAGAGGAAATTCCTTATTTCCCTTGTAAAAAACTCGAAATGTTGGCGATTCCATTTCCTATGAAAGATTTTTTCGCTTGAATTGTTGGAAAATTCCTGGCGAGATACCACTGGGAGGGGTAAATACTTTCTTTTTGGAAATCTCCGAAAAATGACGTTAATTCTGGGAATGGTTTTATGGGACACTGAGCATTGCGTTGGGCGTGGAAAACCAGAGTTTTTGCAAAAAAATTTAGAAAAATCCCCAATTTATTCCACTTTATTAGGTATCGAAAAACAAAATTATTGGGGCTAACTTCAAAACCATTGTCGCAAAGTTGGGAAAATTACATACATTTTTTGAATGATTGGGAGTCCAAAGACGCCTGACTGAGTTCCAATTTGGGACACATGCAGGAATCGTAAAAACCGTGTCGGGAACGAGAGAAAAAATATGATGGATTTTTTCCACACAACAAATAATGAATGATAAGTTTTATAAGTCTTGCTAAGCTTGATAGATGATGGTGTTCATTGGTCTGAATAGAATTTTACACAAATAATCCAATAATTTAGTCAGTAAAAAAAGCAGTCGAAATTAGTTGAAAGAGTCTCGAACTCGTTACACACCCCACACACAAAACAAAAATTCGTCATCATTTCCAGAAAGTACCGTCGCCTCTCGCGCCCACCATCCATCCACGGTCCCTCTCTACCAGTCGGCGTTGCCCTGGTTGAGCGACTGGTTGCGGTGCAGCGGCAGCGGCTGCTGTTGGCCTTGGTTGGCCGAATTCATGCCGAAAGCGGCGCCCGCGTTGTGGAACGGGGCGTTCGTCAAACCCTGCAGGTTGCTGTTCGAATTACCACCTGTAACATGATCGAATAAGGAAGATATCAGAAGCGAATTTATGAAATTTTCAAAAAACTAATGTCTAGGGGCTGGAACGCGGGACAAAAATTTTACCCTGAATGGGAGGGGGGAGGCAAGATCCAAAAATTTCAATCTTTTTGACTCTCTTTTAAGTCAAAAAGATTAAGTTAAGTTGGCTCTATGATTAATAAATAAATTGTAAAAAATTTCACGAAGGTTGGCCTGCCCTTCTACCCTACAAATACGTCACTGAATAGGTTAATACAAAATTTTTGAATGTAAAATATCATAAAACCATCAAAAAACTTTCAATTAAAAAATAAAAATTCAAAAATTTATATAAATAAAATAAACACCCGTAAGATTTTTAAAATTAAAAACTCGTTTACATTTAAATAAAAACTCGTTTACATGTAATAATGATGTCCCTATTGGAAAGTGCGCTTACCACTGTTCGGCTGCGGGTACTTGGCCATGTCCATGAACGACACGTGATCCATGCCGAGTCCGCCGCCGGCGCCGTGACGCTGCTGCTGCGGCTGATGGTGGTTCTGCGACTGGAGCATGTGCTGCTGTTGGTTGTGATGGTTCTGCGGCAGCTGCGGCTGGCGCTGCTGCGACGGCTGCTGTTGTTGCGGACCGCCGGGGAAAAGCATTGGGAATGGCATGGGCGTGTGCGTCGGGTAGGAAGGCATCTGCAACCGATACAGATTACGAAATGTTGAGCTGATAAATTAAATAAAATAAAGACCAAAGTACCCACCCATAACAAATCATATGTACATGATAGACCACTGGGAGAGGCCTCACACTCTTCCCTCTAAAGGGAAGAGCTAGGGGCTACACTACAGATGTTATGTCGGTGTTTTAGGTAGCTTTCTATATACCATTCGAAAGAGCATTAAAAACCGAGTTGGATGACACCAATCTCAGCTATAGAACATTTCTATAACAGCGAGTTGTGGGTCGTTAAAGAAAGCCTAAATAAGCCGTAGGCTTAGGCTAACGCTGTTTTTGAAGCGATTTGGAAAAATTTTTCGAAAAGTACATATACCTTGGTCCCCCTGTGGTTTTTTTAAATGAATTTCCGGACTTTATAGGCCAAAAGCCAACTTTTCATGACAAAAAATCGTATTCACAACAAAAAATGTGCAAATTGAAGGAGAAAAGATTACGTGGAAAAGCGACTGGAGACTCTGCTGTGGCACGAAATGCGGTGTGTTGAAGCCGGGCGGCGGCGCGACGCCGCTGTTGCCCGTCGACGACGAGTTGTTCATGAGCCCGCCGCCGGACTGATTGCGGTTCTGGTGGCCGCCGGGCTGCTGGGACGCGGAGCCGAGATTCTGGAACGGAACGTTGCCGGCGATCGGTAGGCCGCCGTTGTTGGTGGAATTGCCTGAAAATTTTTAGAAAAATTGCAAGCATAATTTTTTAATTTATAATAGTTTTTTTCGCTGCCATTCATTCATACCGTGTAAAAAGCTAACGTATGTAATGATATTTTTGTAATACGATATTTAAAAGTTATGGTGTATTACGGTATTTTTGAAAAGTTGTCAAAAAATGTATACAGTACACGTATCAAGAAGTCACATTTAATCGTATTGTGTATACGAAGAGTGTAAAAATGGAATTAAGTTCTCCATCAAAAATTACAAGTTTCGGAATACATACGATATTATAGATTAATGCATTATTTGCTTTTGCAGCAAATTAATTTTGAAAGTATAATAATCTACCGTATTCCTAATGATATCATATCCCCAACAAACAAATTTGAATTTTCCGTCAAAAATCCCTAAAATTTCTTTGTTTATTAATTTCACAAACTATAATTTTAATAAATTTATTTTTATTTATCATTGCA
>SAUE01003161.1:64315-83656 GCA_009724625.1 Deladenus siricidicola
TTTGCAATTTCTTTTTATATATTTTTTTAAATTTTGTTTATGTGTCTGAAACATTTTAATTGGTGTTTTCGGTTTTCTTATAAATATATATACGTTTTTCGTGTGTTTTTTTTGCCGTGAAGTTGCGCGTATTTTTAGTTTTTTTAAATATTCTTTCCATTTTTTAAACTTTTTCCGGGTTTTAGTGATTTGAATTGGGGAGGGATTGTGAAGTTTGTTATATTTTTACTCTCCAAGCTCAACTCCAAAATGAATGTGATTTAGTGGTGAAATTTTTTCGTTTTGAGATGCTGCTTTTTTCAATCTATGCCGAGAACATTTTGGCGGACGGCTGCCAGTGAAAAGTGTTTGGGATTTTAGAAGGACAACAAAAAAATTTATATTATTTTTTGTGAATGGGGGAAAAGTTCGAAAATTTCATTTTCTATCTTAGATTTACTTGGAAATCGCGAAAAGGGGGGGGGAGGGGTGGTGGGGATATGCTTTTGAGTGTCCCATCCCCCTAAAGGGGTCTATGGCATTTCATACTAAGGCAAGAAATCTTTATTATTTGATATTAACTATCCTCCCCCCCCTCCAAATACGTCGCTGGACAACTTCAAAAAAAATTACCTATAAATTTCATTCACTTTTTTGATGTGATTGATTCAATTCAAGTCGTCCCCCACATTTTTGAAAGCAACAAAAAAATAAATAATGAGAACTGAAAGCAATATCTCAATAAGAAAAAATTTTCCATTTTTTTTTTCATTATGCAATAATGTTTTTTTGATCAATTGTGATTGTATGTGGCATTTATAATTGGTCCCCTTTAGTCACTATTTTTGGGTTTCTTGGTTTCAACGATGGTTGATTCCCGTGCGGCGTGGAAAAAATGGGGAGGGGGACGCTGCCTTGGTATGATTAGAATATTTCATTTGTGATTATAAAAAAGTTGTGTTTGGATTGGACAAGAGAGAAAAAAAAGTATGACTATATTCCAGTTTGGGCGACGGCCTTGTCTACCCGCAGCTGAGCGCTGTCATGGAGTCATCAATTTCGACGAGCGCCTCCAATGACCTCAACAACCACCATCCTCACGAACGGCATCATCACGCCCGTCCGCCACTCGACCCGCCGCATTTCGACGCGTCCTTCACGGCGGACGGCGGCGAGGACGGCACGAACGTCAGGCACGCGTCTGCCAACGGCAGCGCCACCGCCATGATTAATCTACACAATAACGGCATGTGGGAGCATCAACAAGAGCGGGGTCAGGCAAGCAGTGCTGGCGCTCCTCAGCCACCGTCGTCATCGTCCCAACTGCACGCCGGTCGTGACGGGAGTGCGGCTGAGCGGCCGGCGCCTCCGCTTCCACCGATCTCCTCATCGGCGGTGCCGAGGCGAGCGGTCGTCTAGGGCAATGCGATTCGGAAATTATATGGCAGTGTGTTCTTGAGCATCTTTTTATAATAACGTTAATAATCTAATGTGTGTATGTGTGTGTGTGATCGATTGTGAAAAGGAACTGGGTACTTTTTCTGTTATTTTAATAATTGTCCTCGCTTGTTGTTTGATGTTTTCCTGACGTTTTCAAGTAAATAATAATATGTGACTTGTGAAAAACAAAAGATTTTCGGGTTTTCCAAATTTATGTTTTTGCTACGTTCGCGGTTTTGTGGTTTTTTTGCTGTAATTTAGTTTTATTTTTTACGCGTTAAGCTGAAACAAATTTATGTTTACGGCGGTCTTACCGCGAACTTTCGAGATTGCATAAAATTTAAAAATGAAAAATGTGTATGGGTCGTATATTTGCTTTGGATTTAACGCGTAAAAGATATAAAAATTCCGAATGCAAATGTGTTAAAAAAGAAATTTTACTATATGTATTACTGTGGATGTACCCCGGAGATTAATCAGTTGATTGTGGAACACTGAAATTGTCCCAGATTTCCTATTTCTTTCGGACCATATAAAAAAGACTGGTTTCAAAGTTGAAAAGATCTGTGGAAAACGCCCACATATCTTACAATTTTTCAACTTAAAAAAAATGTTAGATTAGCAAGTCCTCTCTTCGAAGCAAACTGCAAGTGTATCCAGGAGCTGTCCCTTCCAAATACATATATACACATTGTTTGCGCACATTTTCACGCTTTAGTTCGTTGCTAAACGTGACTGTTAACGGCTTTTAGACGCGGAAACGGAATCGTCTTTCCCATCGGCACATATCGTGAGAGCAAATCCACACAATACAGACATCTGCTAGCGAATGACGTGGAGGTGGGGGCGGAAAATCGGCTGACGCCCTCGTCTAGCGATGACGACGATGATGACGGTATCGGCGATGACGTGGATCTGATGGGAAGTGAGGATGAGCTTTTCGAGAAAAACCTGGGAAACCGCGCCTAGTCGCCCCTTCGCGATAACAATTATTTCGGATTTTATTTTTTATTGTAAAAATTTTGATGGGAAAATAATTTCGATAACTCAAACTGCAAATAATGTTTTCTTTGACCAAAATCCGTTCAAGTCAATCTCTCTCTGTTCGTGCTTCGAGAATTCTCCGCCAGATCTATGCGAGAGGAAGTGAAATTTTTCTTGATCTCAAAATTTAGCACATTCCTGTTCAAAAGTATAAGGACAGTTTAAGAATTGGCATAACTTTTTGTTTGAATTTGATTTGTTTTTTTTTTGAGGAAAATTTGAACAGGGGTGTATCTTGCGAAAAATTCCCGAAGCACGGAGATCTAACAGAGATGATTGGACGGATTTGTAATGCAATTGAGGGAAAGGGGTCAGACGAGTTCACCAGATTTTTATAATTTTTTATACTTTCTAGAACGTTATCACATCCTGATCACGAATCTAATAATCATTCTGCGCGAAAACTTGTTTTTAGCGCGCCAAACATGGAAAATAACCAATAGACCACAGGGTAGTGGGGCTGGCTCTACCCGCAAAAACTTTCAGATTTTGGGGGTGTGTGTGGAATGGGCGCGTAATAATCCTGTTTACTTCATCCTCTTTGCTCACGCCCAAAGTGCCTTATTGTTGTTGTCGCTGTGATTTTGTTTTCCACGACGAAATCTTGCAATTTTATCTGGATAAGTAAGTCAGAAGTACAGTATGAGATTCCTTACAAATTCGCTGTAAAAATCTCACCCGACTTTTTTAATTCAAATTTTGTGTTATATTTCTGCTGTGTTGTTATCAGATTTTACTTCGCACAAAAGATATTCCCCTTCTCAATTTTTGCATTTATACATAATTTTTACACGAGGAAGTGGCATATTTAGGGGGACAGAAAAATTTTGGGATTTTTTAAATAAATCGGATGTAGAAATTCAAATATTTTGTCCTTCGCAAAAAATTAATTTTTCGTTGACCCCCCCAATCCGAAATCCTAGATAGGCTTAGGCTCAAATTAAAAAATAATAATTGGTAGTGAAAATGAAATTTTATCTGAAATTTTTTTCGACTGACGAAAAGTTTTTTTTATGCTGGGAGGGGAGGGTGGAGGATTTAGGGGACAAAAAGAATTTTAGACTTGGAAAATTTATATTTTTGTGGCTTATTTGTGACCAAAATTTATTTTCGTGGCACCTTTATATATCAGCACTTGTTAGATATTTCGTAGATAATTTTTCTCAAAACACCATTTTTCAAGCAATATACACATATTATTGGTGTTCGGACGATTTACATTTTCAATTGCTGCTCATACGTATTTTTTGTTCAGTTCATCAATACATATGAAATTACGGGTATTTATCGAAGTTTGTCAATAAATTTTTTCCAAATAATTTTTACCTAGCATTTTATATTTCGAGATTAGTCGTAATAAAAAACTTTGGGAGCAAAATTACCGAATACATATTCTTTTTTTTTTGTTAGACTTGCTAAATTAAAAAAATATTGGTTAAATTCGGCATCGCATTAGCTCAAATAATGCGCAAAAAGGAATTAGAACACGGGTGTGAGGCTCGCCGTAGTGACCCAGCAATAAGTAGTGACCTACCAATAAGCTAATCACGTATCGATTTCAAAAATACTATCAGATTTTTGGCCCAGTCATTTGAGTTATTCTGATTATTTTTGAAAACATTACTCGAGAACCCAATCCTTGGTAATAAGCAAATCACGAACATTTGCGGAATCACGAACAACACTCTAAAAATATCTAAATCTATCAAAAATTTCGGCATTCTGATGAAAAAAATTTTTTTCAAAAATTGTGCCGTGGTTGGCACACCGACATTTGCGCACGAACATTTGCGGACGAAATAATTTTAAAAAATTTTCCATTTTTTGAAAGTTTCGGTTCTTGCGGTTTATTGGGGCACCAAAACATTTTTTGGTTGTTTTTTAAGGTCTTCTGGCACGGGAAATTCGAATGTAATAATGTTTTTACTGATTGTTGTTTTTGTGCAGTTTTTAACATTTTCACTGAAGGTGGCGTGTAGCGACCCCCAACACGTGTACAATTCGGGGTGGGGTAAGAAGGATCATAGTAGCCCAACTCGCATTTTTTTGTTTGACAATTCGTTTATATCAAAAAAATTTTTAAATTGATAATTATTTCGTCCGCAAATGTTGGGTCACCCCGTGGTTTTCGGAGTTTCACTCGTAAAAATCCAATAGGCCCCATCCTGAACTAGCCAATGAAGTTATATGGAAAATATTTTGGCACGGTGTTGTCCTGACGCAAAGTTCTTATTTTGATAACTAGCAATGTCGCGATTTCAATTTCTTTGTAAATTTCATTTTGGATTATTGTTTGGAGCATTTGCCAAAAAATCCGATTCGACTCTTTAACCAAAGCTAAAATTAATTTAGCATTCAATGTAACACGCCGCCACAACAACCATAACACTTTTATTCTTTAACAACGAAGGTGGTGGGGGAATAATAAAATATAACAGAAATATTGGCGTCAAGTAGAGGGGATTCGACGCTCCTTACTTGGCAGCCACCTTCTTCTGTGCCTTCTTCGCCGGAGCGGCTGCGCCGGCCGCCTTCTTGGTCGGGGCAGGGGGAGCGGGCGCGGCGACCTCCGTTTTCGTCGCCGTCTTCCTCTTCGTGGCCAAAGCACCAGCGCGGCGAATAACCTAAACATTTTTTTGCTAAGTTACGCCCTACAAATGGTTTCTTATCAGATTAAAATCGCGAAATTTTTTTAGCCTTTTTCCTAATTTCCCCCCCCCCCCAAAAGTGCATGCAAAAGAAAAACGGTAAGTATAGGATTTTATTTAAAGCCAACCCCCTCCGATTACTCAACATTTTTCGTAATTCTATTAGCGAATAAAACATACCGTTGAGTACGGGTTCAACTTGGCCATGAGCGCCGGCTTCTTCAATGGATTTCGGTGAACTTTGTGCACTTTGGTGTTCTTGCGAGGCGCACGCAATACCTAAAAATGAGTAAATATCGAATAAAAAAAGGAAAATATCGAAATAAAGCCATCTATTCAAAATTATGTAATTCAATAAACCAAATGACATAAATCTGTAAACGCACAGCAAAAACAAAAAATTCCTGACCAAATATTTTTAACCATATGTCACTTCAACAATAGGTGGGAAGGGCGGGACCAGTTGCTCAAAATATTCTCGTAAAATTGTAATAAAAATTAGCAAAAAAAGTAGAGGCCGTGGACGCAAAAAATGCCATTTTCAATTTACGACTCTCGAAAATCTTTGTATACATCAATGAAACTCGGACAAACACGAAGAAAATAAAGACGCAGAATGCAAAGTAAATTAAAAAAATAACATTCATGTAAATACCTTGGTGATCTCCTCGGAGCGAATGATGCGCGCAAAGTCGGAGTTGGTCATCTTCGGGTAGGGGAGGCTGAAGCCCTTCTTCACCTCCGACTTCTTCGTGAACGTGCCGAAGATGGCGTCCAGCTTGCGGAACGCCGACTCCGTCCACACGATCAGACGACCGACGTGACCACCGGGCGCGATCTTCAACAAGTTCAGGCGGTTCACCTGTAAAAAAATTCGGTTAATACTGATTGTTCATAAACAAATGCTTTATTGATATGGTAGAGGTTATAGAATTCTGACTAGTCAGATTTTTGGTCTTCTTTAGGCTATATTCGTATTAAATATTTTTCAAGCCAAAAAATTCAAATCCGACTATAAAATTGTCGTTTTTTAAGCCGAATTTATTCGCTTAAATTTTCTATTCCAGCCAAAAAATTGATGAATAACGTATTAATTTAGTTTGAAAAAATTTAAAGACGTTTTTTCATTAAAAAAAGACACCCAAAAATGAAAAATAGCAACAAAATCTCACCGAAAGCAATGTAACGCCGGGAATGTTGCGGAAAGCGCGCACGATGCCGCCGTCATTGTTGTAGATGACGATGGGACCGAGCTTCTGTTTGTAGCGACGGTTGCGGCCCTTTCCCTTACCGGCACGATAGCGCTTCGAGTTGTACACCTAAACTCGAATATGATAACTTTTACGCCAAAATTCAACTGTTTAAAAAAATAAAAACTACAAAAATTAACTTTTCAAAAAAGCCCAAAATTTTAAGTCGTGACAAAACAAAAAATTTGTCCAAAAAATACGGTTTCTTACGGTTACTGCGCCCCAAATCTTTACCCTATTTGAGGCCGGATCGATAAATTCAAAACCTTTAAAAAAACTAAGACAATGATTACATCATAAAGTGGCGAAGGAGCCAAGATTTTCCACGGAGAATTTATTTTTAAAAAATTTAAAGACTCATATTTCTGTGAACAAGCGCTAATGATTTTTTTAAAACGCTTTCGACGAGTTCTTTATTAGTTTGGCACCAAAGTAAAAAAATCTCTATGTGGAGTAGCTACATCCGAAAGGGCCCGTCACCGATAGCATATAAGTGAATAAAGAAAGCTAACTTCATAATAAACGGAACAAAAAATAAGAACACATACCTTCTCGATATCGGCCCACAACTTGGCGCGCTGAAGGAAGGCGACCGCCTCCTTGGTCTTCGTGTAGCTCTCGATCTTGTCGGCAAACACCAAAGGCACCTCGGCGATCTCGTCGATGACATGGCCGCGCGCCTGCACCAACGCCGGCACGCCGGACGCGGCGATAGCCGACGCTAGCGCGTGGCGGCGCTGCGTGACGTTCACATGGCGGTGCCAGCGGCGGAAGGTCTTCGTCGGCGCGAACATTCGTCCGCCACGGCACATGTTACCGAACGCACCCTGACCGGAGCGGTGGGTACCGCCACCGCGCACACGCGGAATACGCGCCACAGCGCGACCGGTGCCCCACGACTCGGCAGACGTTTGATGTCCTAAATAGAAGTAAAAAATTGTGGAAATAACCCTTAAAAAATTATATTTAAATTAGCGAGAAATATGGAACTCTTATGTTATGCCACACAAAATTATTGTTGTATTTTAACGATAAAAAATATTCTAAATAAATTTTCAACCCCAAAACGACGCTCAAATTAATAAGAAAAATAAACAAATCCTACCGGCTTTCGTCGAAACAGCGTACGGTTGACGCTTATTCTTGGCTACTTGGTCGTGAACAAAGCTGACGATGTCGGGACGAATTCCCGTGCGGAAAACGGCCGGCAACTTAATTTGATCCCCGGTGGCGACGTTCTTCTCATTATAGACGGACACAAGTGGTCTCGCGGCCATTTCGGAAGCAGAAAAACACTAAATTTTAGCAATCGTAAATATATACATTGAGATAAAAAATGAACAACATGGGGCGTCCTCAATTTTGTGGAACAGTAAAAAGAGAAGGGGATTAATTTTTCGACAATAATTGGGTAATAAATGTCGCATCAGATTATGATAGAATTAAAAAGGAACGAGAGCAGTGTGAATTACAGATTTCATAGTCCAGGATGGTTGGGGACAGACAAACGAAGTTCACGGGTGCAGTCTAATCGGAATTTTACAAGAAATATTTCATTTTCTTCAAACTCAATGTTTGAGGATTTGCAAATACGATATCGCTGTGAAACCAAAAACATTTGAATTAAATGTGAGGATTCCAAATTTCAAGTCTGCTTTTTTTTCATGCCAAAAATTCAATTTTTCAATTTTTTCAAATAAAAAAGTCGATTATAAAAAAATTATAATTTTTATGGACTTCCAATTTTTAAATAAAAAATTTCAAATGGGGAGGCTGAAAATCTTTGCTCCAACAGTTTAGCCATTTTTATGCCAAAGATGCGTCGGCTATCTCACTCCTCCACGCCTATAAATACCGGACGGTGTGAGGGCGACTTCACTTTGTTGTTTTCGTTTGTTTCGTGGATTGCTCTCAACTCTTTTCGTTCGACGCTTCGAAATGGCTCAATCGGTTCCTCCAGGTGACATCGCCACCCAGCCGGGTTCGAAGATCGTCTTCAACGCCCCGTATGACGACAAGCATACGTACCACATCAAGGTCTGTTTTCTTCTTTTTGCTATTTTTTTCAGTGGCGGAACTTTAGTTTTACTTGAGCCTTCTTGACCTCTTCTGAGAAGTTCTTACCTTACCATCCTGAAACTTTTCGCTCTAAATTTTTTGAAAAAAAAGGTCCAAGTTTGCGGAATAATGTGTACGACGTCGGAGAACAAATGTTACGGTTTTATTTTCACGGGTCCACTGGTTTTAATCGGTTTCCTCGCTACTAGATTTAAATTCCTATTTTTGAACCAGTCGTAGATTTTTCAGTGCTTAGAAATTCTACATTTTGTGGTGGTTTTTCGATTGTTTAATGATTATTTGTTTAAACAAATTGTCTGCCTATTATCAGATCACGAATGCTGGCGGTCGTCGCATCGGGTGGGCGATCAAGACGACCAACGCCAAGCGTTTGGGCGTCGACCCGCCGTGTGGCGTCTTGGACCCCAAGGAGAACGTGTTGATGGCCGTCTCGTGCGACTCATTCGATTTTGGCGCCGAGGACACCAAGAACGACCGCATCACCATTGAGTGGACCAACACGCCCGACGGTGCCGCCAAGCAGTTCCGCCGTGAGTGGTTCCAAGGTGACGGAATGGTGCGTCGAAAGAACTTGCCCATTGAGTACAATCCTTGAGCGGTTTTCTTGTATTATTGATATATAAATGTGAATAAATTCTATGAAATAATTTGTCTAAACTTTTCGAGTGTTTCGAAATCATGATAAAGCTAGGGTTTTGTTCTGGGTGATACGTAAAGATTTGTCAGGGGGTCGCAAATTTTATGTGTGGAAGGGTGAAAATTTAAAAAACTTTATTTATAATAAATTGCACTTTACCCACGTAATTTTTCATGCTGGGTCACAAAATGGGGTCATTGCACTTTACCCCCCTCCCAGAATTTCATTTTCGATGTTTTCCTATGTATGGACCGTATACTTGACTTGAAACTTCAGTTTTACCTTAAGTGAAGAATATGGTCCTCGTTTTTTACTACCTTAACGGTACTTGTTTGCCTTAGGAAGTTTCGTTGAAATCTAGAGCTTGAAAGTAAGGGGAAATTTGAAAAATGTTAATATAATGTAATTAGAAATTGTTCCGAGATTGCTAAATGCGTGGTGGATATCAGATTTTATTTATTTTTATATTGTTGATAAAAACCTCTTTTGTCAACAGCGATTTTTAGAAGATTAGCAAATTTCGGCTTCAACTTGAAGTTGAGTTTTAGACTTCAACTTTGAAAAATCTGGCCGAAGACGCAACCAATCAATAAAGTTTTGATATCAATCGATAGCTCTCGTCATTCCGCTTTCGAGCAGGCCAAGCGCACCACTTCACAGCCACTCACATTTAAATGACGGCCTAAAAGTGCGGGAAAAAACGAAGTTCAAAAAATGGAAACACTGATCCCCGGGGGCTCAGCCACCTTTTTCATATGTATGTAACTTTTGATACTTTTATTGTTCTCGAAATCAATAATGTAATGTAATTAGCTCAAATTGAAAAATTGCTGGTAAATATTAGTTTTTATTTTCAAGTTGATAAAAACCCCTTTTGTAATCGGCCAATACTTTCATCAACGTAATTTAAAAGATTGTCCACAAATTTCAAACTGAATAATTCTTTCAAAGTATGTATATGTATATATATCGTTTCGTTTCGATTTTTGAAATGACATTAATAATGGCCGAAGGCAATCCAATTACAAAACAAAGGATTGAATAATTTGAAATTTTTTGACGATATTACAATAAAAATTGTTGTTCTATCAATTTGCTAAAAATGAACGAATTTATCGTTGTCGCTCTTCATGAAAATTCGGTTCATCTTCTAATTGCGGTAATTGGTTTTTCAATTTTGACTGTATTGCGACGCTTTTGGAAACAACGTACGGTGTCGTACAGGTACGAAAATTGCCATTTATTTACTGTATATATCTAATGAGGCTTTATGAGTAATGACAAACAAGTCATGAAACATTTCTGAGTCTGATGTTGATTTCAAAAAACCCGTTTTGTTATTTCGGACACAATTGTCGCAGTTTCCCCAAACCGAAAATTTTAGGGGCCAAGGAAATCGAAAACCCGAAAAGAAAATCGAACACTTTTACAACCCTGATATTGTATTTGTTCGTGCCAATAAATTGAACATTGTATTGAATTAGTTAAATATAAAAATGTACATAGCATATGTATGCTGTCAAAATTAGGCGCAAATGGGCGTTGGGTGGAGGCGGTATTTCGCATGACGCGCTCTACGAAATCCTTCGCTTTTGTCCTTTGCGACGCGTTGGCGCGTTAAGCACGACAAATCGCAGTTTCCACACGCTAGCGCGTCGACTCTTTCGCTCCGCGCCGGGCCGGTTGGCGGTGAACGCGCACTTTTATTTGCATTCTGACGCCACTTTTCGCATTATCAAATATCATTGTGTGTTTCATAAAATACATTCCGTCAACTACAATTATTTGTGCGAGTGCAAATTTTTGCGCTTTGAAAATTCGACATTTTGGATCGCTGAGAAAATGGACCACCGCAAGATTGTGCCTTTATTGAATCCGCTACGGTTGCTTCTATAAAAATTATATAAATATGTAGTCAGGGCGTAATCAGAGGCCACCCGACCCACAAATGAAAATATAGTTTTTTCAATTTTTACAAGTGATACACCAAAAAGAAAGAGCTCGTTGAGAGCGTTTGAAAAATACTTGTATTCGGTATTGTCCTCCGGACTAAAACTGATCGATTTGTGGCATTTTGAAAAGTATTTCTGCAAGTAGTGCTTAGTTGCTGAATTTAAGAAACAATCTACATTTTTGTTACCATTTTTATTACTCTGGGCTTATTTATTAAAGAGTATATAAAAAGAATAGAATTAGAGACTTATATAGTTAAATCGTTCAGGAATACGATGGTCCTGGAGGATACAGATTTCAAAAAATAAAAAATCTTTTTAATATAAAACTTGATTCCTCTTCTCAAATGGTTAGTATTTTAGGGGAAAACGAAATGACAAACATTTGAAAAAATTGTAAAGAATATGGCAATTTTCTTCCGAATTCCCATGTACAAATTCCAGGTTAAAACAAAAGCTTGCAGAGCAAATAGATCGTGAATTTTTTTTAAACAAATTTTTTTCTTGAAATCCGTTTTATTCAAAAATAATTTGATACAACAAAAAAGAATAAATAATGTACATAAAAGAAAGAGCATCTACCGATACAAATTAGTTAGATTCCTACCAGAAGCGAGAAAATTTTAGATTTTCGGTGTTTTTCCTTTCAATTTTCGTTTTTCGAAATCACAATTTGTTCGAAAATTTTGAAAATTCAACCTCACCCATAAGTAATTTTTTGAAGAAATGTATTAACTCAAAATGTGCCATTTTTGATAGTAATATCAGTCGAAATGAAAAAAAAATTTCAAGTTTTTTGAAATATTCGGTTAAATTTTCGATTTTCAGTGATTTTTTCCTTCCGCTTTTCGAAATCACGAGGATCTTTCGATTGTGAAAGGTTCTTTCGAATTTCGAAATCTCCCTGATTCCTACCTCAAATTATTAATCTTATTATCTAATTTAGTCAAATAATCACAAAGAGATTGCGAATGAAAACTGAAGAAACACGCACAGCAAAAAACATGAAAAAATACATAAAAATTACAAAAACAATAAAAAACCGATTTTTGATGTTTCCTCGGTTTGTATGTATATATTTCTCTGATCACCCACAGTCGGCTCGATCAACCTCCTCCGCAGTAAGCACAAAAAAATACAACAAAATATCCAACGATTGGTCCCTAACAAAATTTTTTTAACGTTTTTCTATAAAATACCAAAATAATGGAAAACTTATCTGATAAAACTTCGGTTCACATTAGACGAAACGATCTCCAGTTTTGGAGAGCGACCTAAAAATATTTAAAATAGAATACATGAAACGAGAAAAAAAGAAGCCATCTTTAAAAACAAAAAAGATGCATAATATGTCCTTAAAAACGAAAATTTTAAAGCAAAATTTATACCTTAAGACCCAACTTCGAGTGTTAAATTCAGCAACACGAAAGTAAATCAAGCTTTTAAAGCCCAAATAATAAAAAAATCGTGGTAACCTTAAGGCTTAGCACCAATACTTATGATAGGGACGTACCTCCCCACCGAACGAAAAGCAAGCTGATTTCCCCATCAAAAACGTAGGTTAAAAAATTTTCCAGCCAGACCGTTGATTTACAAAGGAAATTTGAACGTATTAAAAATCGCAAAAACAAAACTTATGAACATAACAAGTCAATCAAAAAAAACAATTAAGTTTCCAAAACAATTTATTTTTTTCGAATTTCTTAAAAAAAAGCCCAAAATATTACGTATTATTATGGATGTGATTCTAGCCGAAAATTTTCAACCGCAAAAATGGAAGAGAAAATATGCTAATGGGAGAAGAAGGCACACCACCGACGCGACAAACAAAAATTTATCTATTCCCCGACCAAGACCGAGATGAAGCGAGAACTCATATAGTGAATATGAATGAATATGATGGCACTCACATTTAAAGGCTCCGCTCACACCACTCGTCGCACCTCGAAGAAGCGCTTGAGGTAGTAGACCTGACCGACCGTCATCGAGACGAGAATACACGCCTCGAAGATCGCCCACATCACCACCCGGCTGTTCGTGTTCTCGTTGACTGGAAAATGAAAAGGTAAAAAAAATCCCTTTTTGTCAAAAAATAAAAATTAATAACAATATTCCTCAGTAAAAGATCGCTGAGTCGCAATAAAATTTTTTATGAGCAGTTGTAGGCCCTCATCGCCAGGTAGACTAAAAATTTGAATTCTTGGAGGCCTACATTTATACTGGTACTACGAATCAAAACAAATATTATTCTTGGATCGCGCTCAACAAATTTTCTTTTGACACATCAAAAAAATCAAAGTAAAAAATAATTATTTTTTTTAATAAACAAGCTTTTTTATTTAAAACTTTGTGAACAAAAATTTAATTACAAATGTGTATAAAGTAAATTTAGAAAATTATTTAAAATATAACCAAAAAAAATATTTAAAAAATTTTTGTAGACGAAAATTTAATTAAATAAAAAAAATAAATTAAAAATTATTTAAAACGTGAAACCAAATATAACCTTCACGTCGATGTCGAGAAAACCACCCTCAGGCACCTCGAACATCCATCCCATTTTCGTGCCGGACGTCAACTTGTCAAAGAAGCATTGTTCCTCGTTCGCGTCAACGCTGATAAAATAGCCGGAAATACGCGAAACCAGAAAAGAACCGACGAAAAATAACGATAATATGGCTTTCATTTTATTTCTAAGACTAAAGAACTGTTAAAAATGGATAATTTTCAAAAAATTGCCATTTTTTGGGGAGGGGATACATTTTGAAAAAAGACTACAATAATAACAGAGACTTATAACGAATAATATTATCTCTCAAAATAATTTATGGACAAGATGGTTCCACTCAAAAAAGAAAGTGGATAAAGCCTAGTCCATATCAGTCGAAAGACCCCTCTAAAATTCGAAAATTTTTATTCCCTTTCCGATTCAGGGGTGGTTGGGTAAAGTAAGCCGACCCTGAAAAAGTAACCGGTGAGTCTAAAAAATAAGTATGTTTGGCCTTCATTTTTTCCCAGCTAAGGAACTATTAGATGATTAGGCAATCTATTAGGTAACGAATTCTTTTTTTGTGGGGGAGAAACATTTTATATGGGAAAATGTTGGACAAGTGTGTTGCGAGAAATAGATCTACTCAATGGGCGGCGGCCGCCAACTGCTGTTGCTTCTACTCGTGGGGCGCCACCACGTCCACCGTGAACATCACCACCTTCGGCGTCATCGTCGACATTTTGTTGTCGAAACAGTAGTTGTAGACGCCGTCAACGTGCTCCGAGAAAGTATACTTGCCAACGCTTCCGTGCACGCCCTTGTAGATCTCACGACCGTCCGGACTCGAAATCTGAAGTCATCATAACAAATGCTTTATAAGATACACAAAATACTTTTCAAAACCTAAAAATGTTTTGATCCGTGGGAGGGGTAAATTCATTCTACTCTCCACCTCAGCCAAAAATCCATCCAATTTTTACGTAATTTATGCGGGCAATAAATTTTGCATCATTTTTGCGGGACTACTCATTTGCTAGATTGGTCGAGACTCCCGGGTTCCAAGCTAGCCTTTGAGGGAGGTATAGAAGTCAAGAGGAAATTAAAGGCCTCCATGGAGGAAATTGATCAATACACAACAAATTAGGCGGGAATTCAAATTATAAAACGAATGGTACGCGTATGGAATACTTGGATTTTGTAATTTTTCCACTTCTAAATAGAAAATTTATACTCTCATTTTATGTGCTTGTTCTCTAGTTACCGTAGCCGGATTATTGTATGTACCATTTTAACACATTGTAACACAATGTATTGTGTAACAATCGTTATTTGCAATAAAACATGTAACTAGAAGATATATTCTCATATTTGAGATTGTTCATCAAAAATTGTTTCTTAAAAATTATTTTATTGAAGATCAACCGTAAATGATGGTTAAATGTGTACAATATATGTATAAATAAAATATGCATATGTACGTACATGTGAGTCCGATTGGAATCGACAGAGTGAAAAAAATATGGGAACAATTAATTGATTGATGGCAGAGTTGGGTGACACAAGTTCGCATTCGACTCAAAGTGTCGAAAAAGTCGCAATTTTTGAAATCATGATCCTCGTCCTGGCTGCCATAAAGCTTAAAATTTTCGTGCTTCTGCTCGAGTCGATTCATGGCGTGTTGTGGTAATGTGTCAGTACATTTGCTGAGCGAATTCGATGTTCCCACAAAACTCATTTTGTCAAAACATCATTCGATGTTATCTCAAAGCCACATAAAATCCACACTGGGGGGTGCGAATGAAGATAGGTGAGAAATTTTGAAATTTTATACTAAAATTTCCTTCAAAATTTCATTAATTTTCAACATTTTTCCTTTTTTATTTTCATTATTTTTCTATATTTAACAACATTTTTAACTTTATTGATTTTAAAAAGAAAAGAAGCAAATGGCTCTCTTTCTCTAACTATATCTCCTCGCAAAATTTTGGAGTACACTTTTGTTTTGGTGGTGTCTGGGTTCGGTGGCCAGTGAGCTTGAGCTCGAGTAATAGCCCTACCTTCTATGCAATCTTTGACTCCTATATAAAAGTTTTTTCTTCCTCGTGGAAGTTTTTGGTCTTATTAAATGATTTTGGTCGTATTAAAGATCATTGAACGTCTAGAGTAGTAAGCCTCAACCATATGAAAAGGAGAGGGAGAGAAATGTATTCTTGTTGGAATCTATGTATACATATAGGCACACATACGGGGGAAAAGAAAGCCTCTGTGGGACCTGAAATCAAATTGGCCTAGCAAAAAGTGGGACCTGCCTATCAAAAAGCTAAGCCCAATCTAGCGCGTCCTCCTTCACATGCTAGACTAGAGGTGAACCGCCCCCCGGGGGGGGGACACAAACACATCACACCATCTCTTGATCCACACATATTACCAATACCTGCGTCTCTCAAAGCTTGCATATAAGCATGGACAAGCATGGCGCGTAGTGTTGAATAATCGGATTTGCGGCTTAATCACCACGAAATCATTTCTCATCTTTTTGTCTGTATGAAAAAAAAAAGTTTTTTCTGCCTCGTGGAAGTTTAATGTTCGCTTTATGATGCGTTGTTGAATTAGTTTAGCGGCTTACGCCAGCGGTGATACATACATATGTACATACTTTGCCGCACACAATTAAACCACTCATAAAAATTCAATAAACATTTCATTTCTTCAGCGAAATTTTACAAATTCTCAAATGTAATGGAGTGAATTTTATTTCATTTTTCCTTCATTCATATGTACGATCCTAAGCTATGTATAATATGACAATTTTCGGAAGCAAACGAATACATACACTAGTGAAAATGTCATTTTGAAGACATTTGATTTCGTCAGTGCTCTGGGTAGGGCTGTGACTCGAGTAAAGATTGAATAATTGGTTTGAATCATGAAAATGTAAGGGTGCCCCCTCCCCCTCTTGGCCTAAGGCTGAGGCTGAGGCTGAGGCTTAGCCTAAGCCTAAAGCCTTAGGCAGTCTAAAAAATTTTAATGAATTTTCCGTAAATCTCGGTTCCGCAAATGTCGGTTTTTGGTTGGAGCGCAAATGTCCACGGCGCAAATGTCGTTCCCCCGTTTTATGTTGTTTTTCTTTCGTTGTTGTTTTTTTCTTAAATTTTTTGTTTCAAGTTTTTTCTCTCTTCTAACGTCTTTTCATTCTCTTTAATCCGCTTTTTTCTTTTTCTCTGTATTTTTGTTTGCCGCTCGTTCTCTGTCATTTTCTGTATATTTCTGCTTCTTTTTTTTGCTGCTGCGGCAGCGAAGAAGAACGCCACAGGTATTCATCCCCCCCCCCCCACAATATACAAAAGCAGTAATGGTTTCATACCAAAGTAAAGAAAGGAAAGGAAAGGAAAAAAGAAAGGAAAGGAAGGCTAAGCAAGGCTAAGCAATGATATTGTTTTGGCGAATAATGGGAATTGAATTTTCTCCTTGAAAAATCGAATTCACTTTTGTTTGTTTGTTGTTTGGTGGGAGTGGCTGGCAGCAGGCGCGAAAACACACGCACGCATACACACAGCGGCGGCGGAACAGATCTGCGCCCTTTTGCGATGTGGCGACCGCTGCTGCCCACAGCAAAATTAGATATATACAAACACAGAAACGCATGACATTCATCTCTCCAATTTTCTTCTCACTCATCCACACACACACACATAGACACACACACTTTTGCTGTTGATCCTCCGCTAGCTGTCGCAGCCAACACACATACTGTGTGCGCAGGAATGTGTTCGAGTTCGCATTTGCCTGTGCTTTTTTTGGCTGTTGCAAAATTTTAATATCTCACGGCTGTGGCGCAGGCAGCAAGAAAAAAAAGCGATTTTCGCGCAGCTGACCCACATCCCTAGCATTTTGTCTGCGCTTTTGTATTTTTGCTGTTGTTGTTGTTGTTTGATTTGATATTTTTGCGCGTTGTACTTACAGCAGCGCTGCGACAGCAGCACCACACGCAGCACACACACATACACAAATACATACATATATACATACATACCTACATACATACATACATACATACACACATACACACACATACACACACATTGCAATTGTCGAATCTGCGATTTTATAGATTTATGATATTTTATTTTGTAAAATTGCATTATTTTCGATTTTATATCATTACGATTATCATTGCAACTATCATTACGATTATCATATCATTATAATCATTATTGCAATTATCATTGTAATGATTATTGCAATTATTATTACAACTATCATTACGATTATCATTACGCATAATCATCTAATGAAAGTGATTATTTTCGAATTTTTATGCTTGATCAAAGAAGTACCGTACCCTAACAGTTTCCAATTTAATAACTGTCGGTGAAAATAAATTGAGCCCAAAAAAATTTTTCTGCAAATTATTTTTTTGTTCATTTTTTTGAAGGTCAATAACTTTGAAAATTGAAACTCTCAGTTCCCAAAACCAATCAAAGTTAAATTTTTTTCACAAAAAAAGTTAAATTTCTACTTTCCCGCGCTTTTTTCTGTGGTGGCACGCTGTGGTGGCATTTCGAGGGGGGGGGGGATCTCTGTGTCCGAACAGCGAAATCGCCTCCACCTCCTCATATGCCTTCGGGCTTTAAAAAATCACTCCCGACCCTGTCTCCGCCTCCGGCTTTAAAAAAATCGCCTCCACCTCCGTCCTCGCCTGCGGGCTTTCAAAAAAAAGATCGCCCCGGAAGCACATGCGTTAGGGGGAGGCGCATCCGAAGATGGCGAGAGGGAATCCCCGAGCAACACTGGAATTGGGTGTTTTTGATTCCACACATCGACATCATTTTCAATGGAATATCCGCGTTCATCCGCGAATGGAATATCCGCGAATACCGCACACATCGACATCACTTCAATATATAGCGCGGGAAAGTGGAAATTTACATTTAGCTAACTTTTGGAAAAACTACCCAAAAACCATCTCTCATCTCTCTCTCTCTCTTTCTGTAAGGGGGCTAAACCTCTTACTGTATTGAGTACAATTTTTTTTCGATTTTATTAAAATTATTATTTTTCACATTTTTGCCTTTAATTTTGTGGGCGATGATCTGCTTTGCAAAACAAAACAAAAAATTGCACGACAATTTTGCGTGCAAATCTATCTCTTTTTTATTATTTGAATGTTTCAATTAAATTTATTTATTTATTTTTGCTTTTTTTGAACATTTTGCGCAAATTGTCGCTAGCTTATGATTGGATTTTTGTTTTTGCTTTTTTTTGCAATTTGCAAGTGTGTGTGTGTGTGTGTGTGTGTGTGTGTGTGTGTGTGTGTGGAGTAATCTGCAAAGTGTAAAGTAATAATTGCAAATTGTATATATTGATAAAAAGTTGCAAAATGGTTTCTTTTTAGTAAAGTTATACGAATTTTTTAAAACTATGACAGGGATAAAGAAATGTTTTAGAGATAAAGGGGAAGAAGAGAGTGAGAAAGAAAGAAAAAGAGGGAAGGCAAAGGAAAAAGAGTAAGTGACAAAAGAGAAGAGAGAGAGTGAGATAAACAAAGTGAGAGTAGAGAAAGAGAGAGAGTGAGAGAAAGAAAGAAAAGTGAGATGAGAGAGAATGAGACAATCAGAGAAAGAGAAAGGGAGAGAGAGGAAGAGAGAAAAAATAGAGAGAGAGAGTGAGAGAGATAGAGAGAGTGAGTGAAAGAATGAGACAACCAGAGAGAGAAATAGAGGGACAGAGTGAAGCAGATGAAGGGAGAGCGAGGGAGAGAGAGAGAGAGAGAGAGAGAGAGAGAGAGAGAGAGAGAGAGAGAGAGAGAGAGAGAGAGAGA
>SAUE01000746.1:546-13624 GCA_009724625.1 Deladenus siricidicola
GTATGTATGTGTCTGTCTGTATTTATGTGTCTGTCTGTATTTATGTGTATATGGTATGTAACGCCCCGCAAAAATAAATCGATATATGTAATCATACAGTAAGCGCATCATCAATAATAACATCTTATACAGTAATAATAATAATCAAAAGAACCGGAATAATTTTGTTTCAACTTTGTGGTGGAATGAAAAATGGAAAAAATAATAAATTCAAAAAATAAGTTACTGTGTGCTTCTCTTCTCTCTCTCTATTTTCGCGCCGCAACCTACGGTATAATATTTTCGCCAAAATACGGTATTTTGGTAAAAAAATTTAAAAAAAATTTTCAATTGTTTTTTGCTTTCAAAATGTTTTCAAAAAATACCGTAATCGCTATAGCTAGCTAGCTAGCATGTACGTGTTTGTCTACGGTATTATTTTTAATCAAAAAAATTTCGAAGAAAATTTTTTTTTGAATTTTCGCAAAATACCGTAATCGCTATAGTGATGATAATACATAATACGGGGGGGAGGGGCGGGGCGAATATCGTCGTAATAACAAAGCAACAAAACGTTAACAACAACAATATGTATGTATGTATGTATGTATGTATGTAATGACAATATTTAATAATAGTAATAATAATATACTGTAATGTAATGTAATGCAATGAAATAACTGTAATGTTTAAGAAGCAAGAAGCAAATAGGAAATAGCCAAAAAAAAATTACCATATCTTTATATTAAGTAGTCGTAGTAGTAGTATACCGTACAGTTGTCGGTCAATATTTACTGTGTGGATGAATGGATGGATGGATGGATGGATGGAAGGAAGTGCCTGTGAGAGGGGGAGGGGAAAGGGATTACTGTAGTACAGTACACATACATTGGATGGATGGATGATACGGATTATTACTGTAGTAAAATGTGGTGGGGTGGGCTCAGTGCACAATGTGTACTACACATATGTACATACATATGCATAGTACGGTGGATGAGTGATACGATAGAAAGAAGGAAGAAGAAGGAAAAGGAAGGAAAACCGATTAAAAACAATTCAAAAATTGGCGCGTCAATTTGCCAAAAATATACCAACAAAATTGAGAGAGAAAAATTAATAAATTTTATACACAAAAATTTTGTAGGACTACGGTAAGCCATTTTTGGATACTGTAAACTGTTCTTGGATACGGTAGTCCATTTTGGATACGATATAAATAGAATTTTCATCTGGATACTGTATTCAACCGTTCGGAGAGATCAAACTGATTGTCTACAGTAGCCAACCATGTACAAAATTTAATTTTTTCCCTCAATTAAATAAAAATCTACAGTACGTAGAATTGGGGTGGCTGAAAAGTCGTTAGAGAAACGAAAACGAAAAATGGGAATGCCGAAAAGAGAAAAATGACCACAACAAATTGAAAGGAATTATTTCTTAGAAATTTGCAACAAAAAAATTAAAAAATTGCCAAATCCAGAAATGTTAGAAAAATCGAGAGAAAAAAACCGATGGCGACGGGCGGGGATCGAACCAGCTAGCAACAGCACGCACAGAGTGCGCGCGCAGCGTTACCGACTGCGCCACGCGGCCATCCTTTTTCAAAAAATCATTTGAGAAAAGTTATTTGTGGTAAGCGGGAGTCGAACCCATGCACAAGCTCTAAAAAAATAGCAATCACTGCTCTACCGACTGCGCCATCCAACCAATTGGGGTGAATGCGTAAAAATTTGATTTTATCCACAAATTTTTTTTTCTTTTTTCATATTTTTCCATAAATTTTTGGATTTGGCAATAATCATTTCATTACACACAAAAATGTCCTGTACCCCAAAGGCATAAGTGTAAGGCGAAGTGTAAGAGAAAATACATGTATGTATGTGAAGTGTGTCAATGCGTGGATGTGTATGTGGGTATAAGGCAATCAAAAACATAAGACAAGTCCTCCAATAGAGAGAGCGAGAAAGAGAGAAAAAGAGAAATACATGTATGTATGTGTGAAAAAGTGAAATTGGCAATAATAACAAACAAAAAATCGATAATAAACGGCAAATATGTAAATGTATGTAAGGATTAAGGCAAAAGTTGAGACCTTGAGTTCATTCTTCAGTGAAATATATGTGGTGAAATTGTAAAAGAGTTGGAAAATTTGGAAAACTTTTTTTCAAATATTACAAAAAATTCATTTCCCACCCCTTACTCAAAGAGGTTTATTCGAAAAAGGTTAAAAATAGAAACAGTTTCCCAAACTTTCTTGAAATATCGTGAAATAAATTGTATGTAATTAAAATTTTCAAATATTTTTCGACAAAAAAATTTCGGGGGGGGGGGAGGAAGAGGGCGCAGCATACGAGCACACTACTACCGTCTCCCTATCTCCGCATAGTCGTACATTATTCTGATTACATTCTTTTTCTAATTACCGTACCTTTGAATACCGTATTATTCTACTTTCTACAACAAAATTGAGCGCTTTTCCTCCTCCCCTTTTTTGTCGAAAATTATTTGAGAAAACATAAATCAATAAAATCAATAAAAATAATCCAATCAAATAATCCAATGAATCAATAGAAAATAGAAATCTTTGACTAATCACAATCCACTCCAAAAATTTCGCGCCATTTCCACACACACTACTGTTGTACGCTGTTCAGTTTTTTGAAAGTTTTTTGAAAAGAGTTTGAAAAAAAATTTTTTTTTAATTATTAAAAAAAATTTTTTTTTGAAAAAAAGTGATATCGACGGTGTCTGGATTCGAACCCATCACCACCGCCGCACACAACGCTCTTGACCGCTCTACCAGTTGAGCTACGCGGACATCTGAAGTGAATAACTTAAATCACTATTTATATCCAGTGCTTTCACTCCGACCCATTTTTGTTTTGTTTTTTTATTTTTCAAAGTTCAATAAAAACTCGAGTTTTTCATGAAAACTAAAACTTCTTGTGAAATATTCTTGCGTTTTTTATGTAGTTTCAGTAAAAAAAATTTCAGGATGATTGGTGAAAAAATAACCGAGATAATTAACAAACAGGGGGGATGACTTGCGAAAATGTGAACAAAAGTGGCCGAAAACAAAACAAAATTTGAGTCAATCTTCCGGAGAGATTTCGATTTTCTCGCTCATTTTTTCACCAATCATTTTCTAATTTTTTTGATGAAAACCGCATCAAAAAACGAAGAATATTTCGAAAGAATTTTCAATTCTTGTGAAAAACTCGAGTTTTTATGAAGCTGTGAAAAAAAAAGTCATCGGAGTCATTTTGGAGTCAAGTCAAAGCACTCTTTATATCCATCCCACTCTAACATTTCCTCAATTTTTTAAAATAAAAAAAAATTTTTTTTACAAATTTTGTTTTAAAAACGTAGAATTTCTATTCAAAACATTTCAGCAAAACAGCATCGCAACTTCAGTTCCCAACCTCTTTTCAAAAAACCGAACACAGAACAAGTTTGTGATGAAAAAGGCGACAAAATCTCATCAAGCATTCAATTTCATTTTCGACGCACAAATTTACAAAAAAAAATTTTTTTTTTGAATTTGGCGCGAGTAATAAGAATACGCTGAGATTTGAAATCTTCGGACTCTGGAAGAAGATATTGTATATGTAATAGAATATAATTTAAACTAATTTAATTTAATTTTTAATACGCCAAAAAGTCAAAAAAAAATTTTTACAAAAAAAATCTTTTTTTTTGTAATTTTTTTAATAAATTAAGCAATGCTAGAGAAAAAGAGAAATAAATGTTCTTCGAAAGACGTCAACATCAAATCAAAATCATCATCATCATCATCATCATCATCATCAACATTATCAAAAATTCGAATTAAGGCTATCATCAGTCAGTCAGTCAGTCAGTCAGTCAGTGACAGTAAATTAAATAATTAATAAATTTTTTAAAACTCGAAAAATGATGCATCGCTGCCGCCGTTGGCGGCTGCGCTGCTACCGTAGCCCATATCGCCGCCGCCGACGCCACCGTAGCTGACGCTAGCGCTAGCGTTATCGTTATCGTTACCGTAGCCAACGCCGTGGCCCTTACCACCGCTACTACCGTAGTCAACGCCGCAGCCGCCGCCGACGCTACCGTAACCGTAGCCGTCGCCACCGCTGTGTAGTTGATAGTTGTGGTCGTCAGCGCCGACGCTAGCGTTAGTGTAGCAGACTGCGTAGTAGTCGTGGACACTGCGCGCGTAGCCGCTACCGCTATCGTAACCAGCACCGACGCTACCGTAACCGCCCACATTGAGCTGGGGCGCACCGCTGACCGTTGTGGTTGTGTTGAGGACCGACTTGTTGTTGTTGTTGTTGTTGTGTGTTTTTGCTGTTGTTGTTATCGTAGTGGTTGACGCTAGCGCGTAGTCGAGCGTCGACACCGCGCTACTACCGCCGCTGCCGAAGCCGGAGTCGTTGGCTAGCGTATTCGTGGCAGTGATGGCGGTGGCGCTACCGTAGTAAGCGCCGCCGCTGCCGCAGCTGTTCGCGTCACAGCTGTTCGCGTCGCTGCTGTTCTCGTCGGTGTGGACGCCGTCGTCGGAATATGCGGCGGCGGCCACGGTTTCGCTTCCGCCGCCTACCGCAAACACAATTGTGTCCTCGTCGTCCGCGTCGATTACGGTATTAGTCAACCGCGTCTTTTTGCTGGCGGCCGCCGCTGTCGCCGTATCCTCAAAAAAGCCAGCGGAAAAGCAGCCAGCGTACGCGTCGGCCGCGCTCGCGTAGCTGTCGTGCGCGCGCAGCAGCGGCAGCGAGATGTGTTTTGCGCGCGTCGCGCTTTTGCGCGGCTCACCGTAACCGTCGACCTCTTCCTCCTCATCTTCGCCATCCTCATCATCCTCATCACCGTCGCCAACGTACCGCAGCAAATCGCGCTCGCAAATGCCAAACGGATTCAACTCCGTGCGGAAGAACGCGTCGAACTCCGCGCCCACCGCTACCGTCGTTGCCGCCGGCGACGCCGACGGCGTAGCGGTAGACTGGGGCGGCGGTGGCGACGGAAGGCGCGGACTGTCCTCCTTCTCCGCCCCCTCCGCCGCGTCGTCTTCGTCCACGGCGTCAGTCGCGCCGCAATCACGCGGCTTATGCGCCGCCGCCGTCAAAGTGTCGAGCGACGCGGCGGCGAAATCGGGCGACGAGGCGAACGACGCGTCGCTTGAGGGGATGATGACTAGCTCCTCCTCCACGTCCTCTTCCGCCGCTGCCGCCGCCGCCGTCGCGCCAAAGCCACGACCACGACGATCGTAGTAGTGATGAGCGCGGTAGGCGTCGTCGCCATCGCCGCCGACGTCGTCCGACGAGCCGCCGAGACTCGTCTCCTCGCACATCAACGTGGCGCGGAAGGGAAAGCGGCGGTCGGCGTCTTCTTCTTCTTCTTCGCGCGGCGCCGCGCATCCAGCGCCGCCGCCATCGCCGCTGAGTGAAGAGGCGGCGGTGGCGGTGGCGGTCTCTTCGACGTCCGCAGCAGCTCCGCAGCTCGTTAGTTGCGCCTTCTCCGCCGCCAGCAGCACGAAACGCTTCGAGGCGGGCAGACAAATTTCGCTGAAAAATACGTAGACATATATGTATATATGTATTTATGACATATGTATATCCGTATACATAACTCAAATTTTTTATGATCTAGACGAGATTCATTCATCTTGATGTGTATAGAAGAAATTTTGTCATCTAAGGAAGATTTTATCATATGCAGGAGACTTAATCATCTAAATCTAGAGGAGATATTGACGTCTAGAGAACATATTATCATATAAAAAGTAATTTATTTTTAATAAAAGATTTTATCATCTAGAGGAGACTTAATCATCTAGATCCAGAGGAGATTTTGACGTCTAAGGAAGATTTGATCATATATTAATGAGATTTAATCATCTAGATCTAGAGGAGATTTTGATGATTTTATCATCTAGCGGAGACTTAATCATCTTGATCTAGAGGAGATTTCATCACATATAACACAAACTTCAAGTAATCCAACCAACCTTTCTCCAATTGTTGCGCCACGGCGCGTGGTGTTGTTGTCGTCGCCGTCGTCGGATACGGTGGTGTTCGCCGGCGTTTCGCCGCCCACCGCCGCGCTAGCGCTAGCAGCCGCCTGCGCGTCCTCGTCGAAGAAGAAGTCGCTGAGCGCGAAGCGCACGTTCGTCGCGTAGCGCGCGCGACACTCGGCCGCGTCGAGGCGAAAGCACTTGCGAATCGCCGCCTCGCTCTCGCAGATCAGGTGCGTCTTGCGCGTCTCGTCCGCCACGTAGAGCAGGCAGGCGGCCGCCTGCCGCGACGCCGCCAGGCACGCCAACTGAAGGTCTGAAAATTGGCGGAGTTTAGTGGTGGGAAATTCTGAAAATTGGCAATCGCTGCACGTTTGTCTAAAATTTGTGTTTAGAATTGGCAAATTGGCATAAGATTGAGAAATTGGCTTAAAAAATTGGCAAATCGATGAAGAATTGGCACTTTTATCTAAAATTGGCAAATTGACCCAAAATTGGCAAATTGACCTAAAATTGCCGAATTGACCAAGAATTGGCACTTTTATCTGACTGACATTGGCAAATTGACCTGAAATTAACAATTAGTCCAATTGGCTACACTTGCATTGTGTAAATTGGCGCCTTCAATCAAATTGGCATTGAAAACATCCATTAATCACTTAAATTGGCATCTCAACACAAAATTGTCACACAAATTGTCATAAACATTTATAAGAATTGTCGACGAATTGTTATAAATAAATGACATTTCACTTTGCAGTAGTGACAATCTGCGCATTGGCGCTCTGCTGTCCTCATTATCAACATGCAAATCGCTCTACAAATTTGCACACAATTGGCAGAACTAACGCCAATTTGCACACAATTGGCACAATTACTGCAAATTTGCACACAATTGGCAGAACTAATGTCAATATTTGCTCACATTGCAAATTCTATCAACAATGATGCAAATTTGCACCAAAAAAGTGGAGGGAAGCATTTCGTACTTCTGCAAACATTGTGCAAATCCATTAATTAATTGACAAAAATTTGAAAATTTTCAAAAATAAAAGCCAAAAGTTTGCGACTTTCTTACTTAACGCTAATCCCATTCTTGCTTTCTTGCTTTCTTGCTTTCTTTGTGCGCTGTGAAAGAAAGGAAAGGAAAGACAAGACAGCCAAAAGTGAGCCAAAACCAACAAGTGAGCAAATAAGGAAATTGGCAGATGGCTTTAAATTTTTTTGAAAAATAATTAAAGCAAGAGAGGAAGAAAGAGAGACAGACAGACAGACATGAGAGAGAGAGACAGAGAGAGAGAGACAGACAGGCAGACAGACAGGCAGACAGACATACGAGAGACATGAGAGAATGGAAGAGAGAGAGAGAGAGATTTGCAACAAAATCACTTTTCCTTCTTCGTTGAGGGAAAAAGAAGTGTCGTTCGTGCAAATTGGCAGATGTTTGAAAAAAATTTAAAAATTTAACAATACGCCGACAATTTTCGTGGACACACACACACACATACATGTACATATACATATATGTATGTATATGTGCATGTTACCTGTGTTTGCTTAAACTACTGTTCGTCAAGAAACAAGTCGTCAGGATAACTGCAAACTGTTGCTTAAGCACTTGCAAATTGCAAACTGTAAATTGTCAATTCGAAGTGGTGCAACTTTGCAAATTGTATGTAAATTGCAAAGTGGTTGGAAATTTGCGCCAAAAAGTTTCGCGCCCAAACCAATACGTCAAAAATGAAATAAATAAATAAATATTTTCTGGGGGAGGGGGCGGGGCGAATTGTTTGGAATTTGCAGGCACACAAAACGCAAACTTTCTTTCCTTTCTTTTGAACGCAAAATTGGGGGGGGAGGAGAAAGGAAAGAAAATAAGAGTGAAAAGAAAGAAAGAAAAGGGAGAAAGGAGAAAGAAAGAAAAGAGAGAAAGGAGAAAGAAAGAAAGGGGAGAAAGGAGAAAATATGTATTGAATGAATATATGCGAGGAGAAAAGAAAAAAGGGAAGAATGAATGAAAGGAGAAAGATGTAAAAAGAACGATAAAAGAAAGGAAAGAAAGGAAAAAAGAAAAGAAAGGAAAAGAATGAATGATGAGAGAGATGAAAGAAAAGAGAAAGAAAAGAGTGGTGAATGAAGAAAGAACGGGGGGGGGGAGATTTTCCTTCAATTTTCTTCAAATTTTGGGAAAATTTGGAAGAAATGAAAGCAAAGCAAAAAGAAAGAAAAAAGTTGAAATAAGAAAGAAAAATGATGAGCGAGAAGCTCCGCCCCTTTTTTGTTGTTGTTATTTCTGTCTTTCTTTCTCTCCGTTTGCTTGTGAGAAGCACGAAAGACATGTACAGACAGTGAGACAGACAGACAGACAGTGAGACTGACAGACATACGGACAAACAGACAGACAGACAGTGAGACATACGGACAGACACAGAGATAGACAGACAGACATACTTACAGACAGAACGAGAAACAGACAGACATACAGACAGACAGACAGACAGAAAGAAGAAAATAATTTGAAAATTGCAAAATTAAGAGTGCAAATTTGCAACTACACATTACCATTACGAAAAATATTCATGTAAAAAATTTAAAAAATTAAATTTTTTTTTACAAAAAAAAGCCAAATGGTGCAAATTGAAAAAAAATGAGAAAATCAAATAAATTATGCAAATTGTCAAAACTGCCAAATGCAAAGAAATGCTTTCATTTTTGTCGAAAATTTAATTCTTAAATTGGCATTAATCTTTCCTTTCTCAACTTTGCTTTGCTTTCCTTTCTTCCTAGCCTTTCTTTCTTGCCTTTCTCTTTCCATCCCCCAAATAATAATGCCAAAAACCCCACAAAAAGTGCACAGACACCAACACAAAAAATGCCAAAATCCCCGGCATTTTCAGGCAAAAAGTGCAAATTTTGCCTGTGAAAATTTTCACATATGAAATAAACAAAAAACAAAGAGTGACGAGGCGAAAAGTGAGGGGTGAAAAATCACAAAAATTTGCCCCCAAAAAATTATTTAAATATGCATTTTGAATGAAGTTGAATTGCAGGGCCTTTGAGGGTTGGTGGGAAGAGTCAACGGAGGAAGCCCGTCTCTCTGTCTGTCTGCTTGTTTCTCTCCCTCTCTTTCTCGCTCTGTCTCTCTCACTCTCTGTCTGTCTGTCTATCTGTCTCTCTGTCTCTCTGTCTGTCTGCTTGTTTCTCTCGCTCTCTCTCTCTCGCTGTCTGTCTATGTTTGTCCGTCTGTCTGCATGTCTCTACCCCTCCCCCTCGCTCCGTCTGTTTGTCTGTCTCTTTCTCTATCCCTATATTTCCTTGTTTCTCGTTCTCTCTCCCACACTCTCTCTATATCTAAATCTATCCACCTTTCCGTATTTTTCTCTCTTTCTCTCGTCACTCTCTTCTCTCATTATCTTTCTCTCTCTCTCTCTTCACGCATTTTACGCACGACGCAGCATTTGCACGGTTGCATTTGAACAAAAAAAATTTTTTTTGCCCAAAAAATCACCGCTCACTACAGACAGACCACATTATTCTAAAATATATACTTTCGCTTGAGGACAAATTCACACACACACACAAAAAAAAGTTCAAAAAAAAAGTGCGCGCTTCGGGCTGAGAAAATGCCCGCCCGTAGAGTGCACTTTTGTTGGTTCGCCGCCCGCGCAATCCTCCTCAGCACTTTTTTGCTGAACGTTTTTTCTTTTTTGCGCAAATCGACCGCCACCACACCACCACTACTTCTTCCATTTGAGGCGCACATAAAAGAGCGCAAAAAATTGGTTAATTGGATTAAGAGAGAAAAATTGTTGTTATTATTACTCAATATTGTATTTGCTAAAACTTCTTCAAAAGACAGTCACACAAAAATTCGACAAAAATTTTTTTTTTGGCAAAAATGCGACCTAGAAAAAAGCCTTAGCAAATGCCTCAAAAAAGTTCTTAAAAAATGCTTCAAAAGTGTTTCGAAAAAGTGCTTCAAAAAAGTTTAGTCCTCTCCTCCACCACAACCCCATCCCCCCCCTTCCTCCCCCTCCTATCCCACATTTTAGTTCCTTCTAACCCCATCGCCAACCNGCCTGCCGTCACACATACACATGTACACATGTGTACACACATGTCTGTAGATGTGTTTGTCTGCCTATGTATGTATTTTTGAATTCATTTGCCTATTTGTGATGATTTCCAGTTTCATAGACAGACAGACCGACACACACACATACATACACACACACACACACACACACACACATACAACGCACACAAAACATACATACATAGGCAGACAAACACATCTACAGACATGTGTGTACACATGTGTACATGTGTATGTGTGACGGCAGGCAAAATTTGAAATAAAAAAAAAGTTTTTAGGCAAAATTTCATCATTTGGCAAACATTTAACCAATGAAAATTGGCACCATTTGTTATTGTTTTTCGTGCAAATTTTTGTTTGTTGGCACTTGAAGGGGGGATTAGGCACACAACTTGACTCGCCTGCAAATTTGCGGGATGTGTGGAATTGGCAGAAGTTTTGGTGGGCACACAAAACATTTCTTTATTTTGCAAATTTGCGCAAATTTAAAAATTTGCGAATTTGAACAAAAAATTGCAAATTTGCACAAAAAATTGCAAATTTGCACAAAAAATTGCAAATTTGCACAACATTACAAAATTTCAGAATTTGCACAAATTTTAGATTTTTAATTTTTTTTAAAGTTTGCACATTTTTCTTTATTTTTGTTGTTTATTTTTGCAGATTTTCGTTTAGCATTTGGCAATCAATGAAATTGGCATGAGATACCGACCGACACCAATTATTATTACGTATTTCCGATTCAAAATTTCAATAAAAAAATTTTTGAAGAAAGAAAGAAGAAGGAAGCTGAATCGAAAAGAGAAAGCAAAAGAACAAAACAGAAAGCCTAAAAGCAAAGTTTGAATAAAAACGTCAGAGAAATGAAAGCAAAAGAATGGCAAAGAAAGGAAAGAAATGGCAGAGAAAAGAAAGCAGAGCTGAGAAAGGAAAACAAAGCCGGGAAAGGAAAGCGAAAGAACGGCAGAGAAAGGAAAGCAAAGCTGGGAATGGAAAGTAAAGAAATGGCATAGGAAAGAAAGCACAGAATTGACAGAGAAAGGAAAGAAATGGCAGAGCAAGGAAAGCAAAAGAATGACAGAGAAAGCACAACAACGGCAAAGAAAGAAAAGCGAAGCAGAGAAAGGAAAGCAAACGGAAGTTTGTGCAAAAAATTTTTTTTCGAAAATTTCGAAAAAATAATTTATTGGCGGAAAAATTTTTTTTATTAATTTTTTCCGCTTTTTTCGCAAAAATTTGAACGCCAATTTTTTGAAAATTCAAAAATTTGCAAATTGGCAGTGGTGTTAATGAGTCGGAAGGAAGGAGAGGGAAGAAAGAAAAGATTTTTGAAATCTTTTTGAAAATTGTCCTGAATGAAAATTAATGGCGAATTTATGAGAATTTTTGAAGAGGAAAAAAGATACCGTATACCAAAACTTATAATAATGTACTTTCAACTTATACGGTATACCAGTATACGATATTCAAGACTTATACCGTAGTACGCCAAACGTATACCAAAACTTATACCGTATAGCAGTACATATATAATTGTCATTGTGCCAATTTTGCATTTTTTCGTAGAAAATCCCAAAAAAATGTACTCTAGGCTATTACGGTAGGTTCGAATGTTTGAAAGATTAAAAGTAGGTTACTATAGACTCAAAGTTGCCAAAGATCTACTGTACTTGTGGGCCACTGTAGGGGCAGGTGAACATTTTCAAAAAAAAGTGCCAAAATTTGCACTGCAAAATTTGAAATTTGCAACAGCAGCGAAAAATTGTTTACCATAAATTTGCCTCAAAAAAAAATTTTTTTTGCAAGTTTTTTGGCCTTGGCGCCAATTTGCCCATTTTGTTTTTCGGTTCTTTCGTAATTTGCATTTGGCAATTTGGCACTTTTTGCACTCACTGAAACCGTTTTGCCCTTACTTTTCGCCTTTCGCAAATTCCACAATTTTCACAAAAAAATTTTTTTTTCTAAATTTTTCTCTCTTTGCAAATTGCAAATTCAATTAATTAATTTAAATTTGCACTCCTCCTCCTCCTACTGTATTGCCATTGTCAACGCGAATGCAAATTTTCGCCTAAAAAAAGAATTTGAGGAAAAATGACTTTGGCACAAAAAATGTGTGTCAAACTGCCAAAGTGCTGCAAATTTGCATTTGTCTCTAAGAGAATGTTTGAGGGAGAGAGGGAGATTGGCACATGATACAGTTTTTGCGACAATTTGTCGATGTGTTTGTTGACAATTCTTCACTTTTTGCAAAATTTTCAACAATTTGACAATTTGCAAAATTCAAAAAAAAATTTCCCGTGGCGATTGGCGAAATGCCCACTAACAAAATCCTAAAAAAAAAAGAAAAAAAAAGAAAATGTGACCAGGCAAACGTTGTTGTTTTTTGTTGTTGTTGTTGTTTTTGCTACTTGTCGAAATTTGTTTTTCTTCCTCAAATATCAACAATTATCCTCAGAGGAATAAGCAAACAAAAAAATTTTGAAATGAATGCCATAACTGGATAAGAGGGAGAGAGACAGAGAGGGAGAGAGAGAAAGAATCACAGAGAGAGGCAGAGAGAGAGAGGCAGAGAGAGAGGCACAGAGAGAGACAGAGAGAGAGAGAGGCAGAGGGAGAGAGAGGCACAGAGAGAGGCAGAGAGAGAGGCAAAGAGAGAGAGGCAGAGAGAAAGGCACAGAGAGAGGCAGGGAGAGAGGCACAGAGAGAGAGAGAGAGAGAGAGAGAGAGAGAAATTCCAGCATTAATCCTTTTTTGCAGATTTGGCAGTGTGGAGAAATTTACTTTTTTGCTGCTGTGAAACATAATTAATTATTCAATTAATTTCTTCCATTGAGACAATTTGGGCAATGACAATTTGAGCACAGCTTCTCTCTTCATCAACATCCCCATTCCTTCCTTCCGATTTTTTTTTGCCAATTTGCGAGAATTTATGCCTCCAATAATAACACATCAAAAAAGGCAATGGAGAGAATTGTAAGCAGGCACATGCCTCCAAAAATCCAATCACGCGA
>SAUE01000748.1:22266-32483 GCA_009724625.1 Deladenus siricidicola
TAAATTATTACAATTTGATTTAATTGAAAAAATTACATGAGATTTGTTGAATCAAAACGATCATCAAAATTTGTGAAATTTTTCATTCCCTTAATTAAAATTAGTGTAACAAAAAAAGTTCATTGAACGGGTGTACCACGGTAAACGCCATTTATACCCATGAATCAAGCGGGTATAATCCAAGAATATGGTCGTTGCCTGAAATTGAGTAAAAAGTGATCCAGGGGTTTTCTTATGCGCTAAAAACAATGGAGCAATCAAAAAAACTTGGCGGTCGACCCTTTAAACCGGTTTTGGAACCCTTCGAAAATCCAAAATCCACAGGGGGGACGAAGCACTTTTTTAGGGTTACCGGACTGTAAAATTTTTTAAATGATATTTTAGGTGTTCTGGCACGGGGAATTCAAATTTAATGTTTTTTTTCTGGGTGGGGGGGTTAACTAGGCTTTATCCTTTTTTATTGTTGAAGGCTTAGGCTTAGGCTTTACCATACTTTAAGCAAAAATTAATATTTTTATCGAAATTATACCTTGGTCCCCCCTGTGGATTTGGATTTTCGAAGGGTTCCAAAACCGGTTTAAAGGGTCGACCGCCAAGTTTTTTTGATTGCATCCATCGTTTTTAGCGCATAAGAAAACCCCTGGACCACTTTTTACCCAATTTCAGGCAACAACCATATTCTTGGATTACTCCAAAAATTCAGTGTGCATGAAGTATAATGTATAGTACCAAACATTAAAACGCAGCTTACCCAACGTGCGAATTACGATTGGTTTTTCCGTCAACAGTGTTAAATGTGCAGTTGCTCGCATCCGAAGTGTCTGCCCAATCCTTTCCATCGATAGACGGCGAAGTGTAATCTGGCGGATCATATTCTGGAAATGCTTGATTCCAATCGACTTTGTCGTCAGGCACAAGCCTCCGAAATATATCACTGCGTAAATAAGGCTTTTCTAAAAACAAGCCAGAACTTAGGACTATAAGATGGAAAATAAACGTATATATTCTAATAGTGCAAATAATACCTGTATTCCTACACTTTACGTGTAAAAAACATTGCGCAACAGCGCGATTCATCACGTAAAATGTACGAAATGAGGTGTTTTGTTGATGCGTAAGGTATTTGTAGACGCACTATTTTGCGTACGCGTACGCGTACGAATAAAAAACTTTCTTTTTGAACTGATGAGGTATTTTTTGAAATGGCATTGTCCTAAAGTGATTTGCTTTTAATCAACAATTCAAATTTTTATTTTATTTTTCTGGTCATCGTCGACAACTTGCGAAACTGAGATCTCAATTAGATTAACTTCAAGCCCACCAAGTTCAAGTTTTTGCCAACGTTTTTTTTGCCAACGTTTTATCCCATGAAAAATTCTATTTTTCAGATCCAAAAAACCAGCTAAATTTCATTTTTTTTTGAGATTGTGTTTTCTGTGAGATGCATAAAATAAATTCTTTTCGACCTCTGACAATTTTTTTAGAAGAAAAATTTAGATAAAATGGAGTATAAATTGGACGAGGTTGACGTATTTCTTGCGTCTCAAGAGGGCAAGATTGTACGCGAAGAACGATTACGTTTTTGTCGACATGGAGCACGACAAAAGTGCTCAAATTGCTTACCGTTGGATGTAAGTTTAACAACGTTTTTGTTTAAATATTTCCAAGTTTTTTTACTTTATTACCTAATTATTGCATTATTTTTAGTAAAATTCCCGTGTTAAACTTATGAAATTTTAGCCATAAGCTGCGTTTTTCTAAAATAAATTAAAATTTTAGTCTTACGATGAAGAATATTTGAAAGAGAAGCAAATCAAGCATATGTCTTTCCACGCTTACGTGAAGAAGTTGACAGATTTACACGGAAAGGGGACACGCCTGAATAAGCCATTGGAGAACGTAAATTGTAAATTGCAAGAAAATTGCACCGGCGGTCACAAACCATACCCCAAAGGCATTTGCACAAAATGTCGGCCGCCGACACTAACACTTAATCGTCAGGTACAATTTTGTTTATGTGCATAAATTTGAATTTATTGCGTAGTGAAAGCGATAAAAACAATAAACGGATGGATGCATAAGTGGTAATGGGACGTTCCGACTCTGCGACAATTTTTGAAAAAATGAATAAATAGGCTTTGGCCTAGACATGAAAAAGGCCATTAATTCCTTAATTTGGTGTCTAAAAGCATTAACAGATGCGGAATATAGGGTTTTAACTGGATGAAGAGTTTGCGGGATGAGCGGAAAAGGAGTTATCGAGAGTATTTGCATAAACGAATTATTTATATTTTTAGAAGTTTCGCCACGTCGACAATATTACGTTTGAGAACGAAGACTTGGTCAGCAGTTTTTTGGATTTTTGGAGGCGTTCTTCACAGCAGCGGGTCGGCTACCTAATCGGGCGATATGAGCCGTTTCCCGACGTTCCGCTGGGAATTAAGGTATTTTTTTAATTCTTGAATATTAATACTAGAAAATGTTTAAAATTTCACTAAACCGTCAAAAATTGTGTAGCGTTTAAATTATTATTATTTAATGCTTAGGCTGTTGTAAGTGCCATTTACGAGCCTGCGCAATGCTGTGGCGAGGATTTTGTACGCTTTGAGAAGGACCCCAACGAGGCGCAAGTGGACTCGCTTTGCACATATTTGGGCATGAAACGTGTGGGATGGATTTTCACAGACTTATGGAGTGCGGACCGATCGGCGGGCACCGTACATTGCATCAGACATGAGGTAAATACGAACTACATATTGCACATTTTTGATTTATTATTGATTATGAATTGTGAATTCATTATATTCCATAGAAAACGAAAGAATTGACCATTCTAGGATTCATTCCTTTTGACCGCATCAGAATGTATTACGGCCGGTGACTTCCAATCAAAGTTCAAGAATTATACAAATTTCTGCCACGATGGCCACTTTGGCTCGAAATTTGTCACCGTGGTGGCGACGGGTGATAAATCTAAGCACATCAACTTCAGCGGTTATCAGGTCTCTAACCAGTGCACGGCCATGGTCGAGGCACAAATTCTCTGTCCCACCACGACGCATTCTGAGTTGGCATGGGCGCGTGAAAAACCGCTTTCAGAAACGCACTACATCACCGATGTGCAATATACGGTAGGTTGTTTTCAATTTTGTAGTTTGTGTAATTTTATGGTTTGGTAATTTGTAAAAGATAAAATGATGGGACAAGTTATTGTTTGGAATTTTCCGCTAAAATATGTAAGAATTTTGAGATTGTATAATATTTGAATAGAACTTTTGACAAGTTCTAATCATTGCAGGAAAAAGACGAATATGGCTTGGAGGTTTTGCGCAATGGTCGGCCGATGCCCGTTGAATATTTGCTAGTGGACGTACCAGCTGGTGTGCCAAAGGAGCCGTTGTACACGTTTCATGGCTCTAAACTCAGTGCTTTTCCTGTGGAAAATCGGACTTTGGTTGGGCAAGTGCAGGTAGGTAAAAGTGTTAAATACGGAATCTCTTACATTTTTTGTTTAAAAGTATTTGGATGTTTTAGTGAGCTTTGAAAATGTATTTGAAACTTATAGATAAGTTTATTAAATAAATATATGTAACTCTCAATATTTTAGGATTTGAAAAGTGCCGCAGCTTATTTAGCTCTACATCCGGAACCGGAACAATTTCTTGAGGTTGCCTCGAACTTCCACTTTCTGTTGTTCCTAATGACAAATGATTTTGTGGAATTCGCCGTCGACGAGGTAACTTTTAATTTTGCTTTATTTTTTCATTACATCTTTTGTTTTAGATAAAAGAACTTGTTTCAATTGTTTTGAAGCACGATATTCATGCGGCAATGGAGTGGACAACAAAAACTGACAACTGGATTACTTTTGTGGAGCTCACGAAAGCAGCGGCCAGCGCGAAAGGTATTTTCAATTTTTCTATACGAATTTAGATCTTAAAGCGAAAATTTTTTGCTTTTGACTCATTTTGCGTCAAATTACAAACCTTTTTTCGATGTCCTAAAAGATACATTAAAGTCATTTATGCATTATTGGAATTTAAACATTTGATGTAGGCGTTGGTCCAAGCACCGCTGGCGGTGCGTCCTCTTCAGCTACCGTCGACGCGAAGTGGTCCTGCAACCATTGCACATTTGAAAATGTGGAAGAGCGACCTGATTGTGCTATGTGCGGGCTGCCGGTGGGCTCCGGGTGAAAACCACTTTTTACGCGAAATATGTGAAGACTCATGTATGTCGTTGTTGAAATATTAATATTTTTATTGACGGTGAAAAAAAGGTGATTACATGTTTATAAATATTTCGGATATAAAATTTGCATTTGCGCTACTTGTTTGTCTCGATTGTGCTACGAATTTCGTCCTCTTGCTTTCCTTGAATTGCGACCTGAAATTTTTTGTTAAAAAACCAGAAAATAACATTTTCTTTAAAAAATAGCTGAACTTTTCTATTATTTTGAAAAATGAATTTGAAATTCACTTACAATTTTTTGGCCTTCTTTTATGAAAACAAAAGTAGGCATGACTTGGACTTGATAATGTGCCGCGATCTCTTGATGCTCGTCCACATCAATTTTCACAAAAATAACATCATTGTATTCGAGGGACAATTTCTGAAGAACCATTCGCTAATATACATATTCGCGATTTTCAAGACAAACATACCACAAATTTTGGCGCCATAAACCTACAAGGCCCACACCAAGTAGCAAAGAAGTCGATGACAATTAGTTTTTTGCCTGCTTCATGAATCAATTTTTCCAACTCCTCCTAAACCGAGTCGTCCGTAATATATGTATTGAATTTTATTTACTCTTTTCGAGTTGTTTTATGGTATGTTTATCATGTCCCCTTACCATCGACGCCGGCGCGCAAACGGCCATTTTTGGAACAATTAAATGGAGAAAATGAAATAGGAATTACTCAAAAAAATTCCCGTGTATTTTTCAATTTTTTTGAGTAACTTTACATGTCCTGAAGCATACGAAGAACAACAACCGTGAGAATTCGAACTACAAAAGCAGTCGTTGTCACGGTTACAATTTTTTGAACCGTTTAGTTTAACAATTAAAACTTAATTGTATTTTGAGTGTACTTTAAGGAATTAAATTATAAGTTTATTGATATAAATTGGATAAAAAAAATCTGAATGTACGAAATTACTTTAAAAAGCATAAAATCTCAAATGGCTGATTTAATTGCTTCGTTGCTCTCCGTGACGTGCCAGTGATGACCGAGCGCGGTTTTCAATTCCGCCGTCAAGTTGGTTAGTATCTGCGAATTCGAGTTGAGGCCAAACGTACCGATACGCCAGATTTTCCCGGTTGTTGGGCCTAGACCGCCTGCGATTTCAATTCGTTTGCTCATCAACTCGTCTTGTACCGCTTTCCAGTCCACGCCAGCGGGTACTCGAACGGTGGTGAGGCACGGTAGTCGGTTTTCCTATAGCACAAGAAATTTTAATTAATAATATCGCACCATCATGAATCTGATGATGCGGAAAATATAAACACGAATTTTTTTGCAGTTAATTAAAATGTTTCAAATTGTAACGGTTTTTGTTCTCCATTATACTCAACAATAAAAAATAACAAATTGAATGATGATCCGAAATTTTTTTAATCAATTTGGGTCCGTTTATGTGTCAAAGAAATGATATAATTCCGATATTTTTGAAAAAATCAACCTTTTTCGCGACGAAAAGCTCCAATCCGATACTTTGCAATTGTTCATACAGAATGTTAACGTTTTTCACGTGACGATTTATTGATTTCTCCAAACCTTCTTTGGCGATCAAGGACAACGACTCGCGAAGTGCGTAAACGGTGGAGATTGGCGCTGTATGATGGTAACTAAAAAATGTTCATTGCCTTTACCCAAACCGTCCAAGGGATGCAAAAATGTGAATAATTCAAATTGCATCTTCCAAAAAATAAATAAATAAAAATAATTTAAGAAGTACATGTTATATTTAAAATTTAAATTTTATAATTAAAAAATTATTTAAAGCATACCGCCTTGGTTCGTCAAAACATCCCCAATAATTTCCTAGCTCAATCGCGTCAAAGTAAAACGAAACCACCTGGGTTTTTCGTGCACGTATTTTGCTTCTGAAATTGACAAGTACATGTTATTTAGAAAAATAAAATGTTGAAAATTTCTATAATCGTTGATAGCTAATTGTAAAAAATATAAGGTATAAAGATTACACAGCTCGATCGCTGAACGAAATCGGCGCCAATCCCGGCGGACAATTCAAAACTTTTTGCGTTGCGGAATAAACGCAATCCACCTAGAACAAACACGTCAAAAAATTATTTAAAAGGAAATTGAGTAAGGCTAAAAAAACCTGTAGTTGATCGGCATTGAAGGGCGCTCCGCCCAGAGACGCGACCGTATCCACTAGGAAAAGGCAATTGTTTTGATGGCAAATTTCACCCAACCCGTCCAAAGGATGCACAACTCCCGTTGAACTTTCTCCATGACACACGAAGAGCACGGATGGTTTGTGTGTCACAATCGCCTAAAAAACCTATATTTGAGCAAAAATTCTTTATTTGACGTTTCTGACCTCAAAATTAACTCTACCAATATACATATTCACTTCAGCAGTCTACGCCTGTTTGATTACCATTTTCTTAGAGTATTTATTAAAAAATATATTTAAATCAAGAATAGTTCATAAAATTATAGTTATACCTTGCGTAAATCTTCGATATTCACCACTTCACCTTCGGGCACCGCAACTTCCACAACATTTATTCCGAGACGCTTCGATAAATTCGTGGCGCGCTGACCCCAAATTCCGTTTTTCGCAACCAGAATAGTTTCGCCGGACTCCAACAAATTCATAATAGCGCACTCCATCCCCGCGTGACCCGTGCCCGACACGGCAAATGTAAGCGGATTTTTCGTTTGGAAAACATATTGAATACCCGCTTTCACATCGTCCATTATCTGAAAGTTTATATAAATAAAATATAAATAAATTTTGAAAATCTTAATTAAAATCCTCATTTTCCCAAAAAAAATTCAAATTTGATTCTTTTAAATTTCCTGGACAATTTTTTTAGAAAATTTCAAGAAGTAAAATTTACCAAACTAAATTTTACCAAAAAAAATTACCTCAATGAATTCGGTGTGCAGATGACCCAATAGCGGAGCTGCAAGGGCATGTCCCGTCTCCGGCGCCATATTACTAGGACCCGGTCCAAGCAAGCGTTTCTCGACAACATTCAAATTTCGGAAAAGTCTCTCAGGTGGGGAAACGAAAAAAGTAGACATATTCTGAAATTCAAAAAAATTAAAAAAATGATAAAAAAAAACTTAAAAAATTATTGGATAATTTTTTAAATCAAATTATGCAAAAATCGAGAAAAATCACTAAACAAAAGTAAGAGTCAACATAAAAGGATATCAATGTTTTAATCAAAAATTTTTGCTTTCTTTAAACGACGCATCTCTAATAAATTTCGTCCTTAAAAAGGAAGAACCTATCACAATTAATAAAAGATATATAAACTACAAAATGCAAAATATAAATTTTATCATAATCTACAACGTACAATGCAGAAAAAAAATAAAAAGCAGATATCATTTATGAAAAATATAAAGGAGTACAGCACGTACGGTGAAATTGTGGGAAGTTTGAGAGAGCACCAATCGTTCCACTGCTCTCTTCAGTAGTGAAAATCGCTGCATCACCGTCTGTCTATTTTGGCAAATACATACACGGATAATCGACCAAATTTAAGCGTCTTTTCCACCAATATGCAAAGTACTTACAAAAGAGAGAATAAATAGATCATTGAGACGCTGAAATTTCAAGAAAAGCTGCATGGGCATGATGGATCGGATCAAAAAACATGATATATATTTGCATGGCCGGCCATGCACGGTTGGCCATGACCATGGGCCAAACGGTTGACAACTCCGAAAATATTCTATAATTTTTTAGTCTTTTTTAAATGCGCTTTTTCAAATATAATTTTGTGTACAATTGTTTTTGTACAAGAAAAAACGTTAGTTTAAAAAAGCACATTGAAAACAGACTAACTATTATCAATCATTCATCAAATTCTCTGCATAAAATTTTTGCAGGCCTCTGTGATGATTAGCAATATTGTCAATAGACAATTACAAAGAGAATATAAAGAAATCGGGGAGTGGGATATTATATACAACTGCTATATATAACATTCGTGGGAAACACCCTTTGGCACAAAAAGCCGACCTAACTGGCCGTTAATTTTTTTATTAAGCAATAATTGTTGTTGTTGATACGAATTAATAATATTTAGCAATAATTTTTGATAAAATTTGCGTCAAATTTTTGAACTGACTGGCTGGTTTTCAATCTAGTTTTCAATATATATTTGCTTCTTTGTCGCTGTGTTGTTCTTTAATTCTACAGCGTTTTTTTTAATTAAAAATATACTTTTTTGTTGGTTCTAGATAAGAAATTTCTACTACAGTTTGTATGTGTCTGGACATATGATTTTTTACTTTTTTTTAAATTTGTTCAATTTTTTAAATAATTTTTACTAACAGTTTTTTAACTTTTAGACACGGGTGAGATTTTTCGCGCATCAATGTCTGAAAATAATGTGCATGGTAAGTTATTTATACCATAAAAGTTTCATTACTGAAAAAGTTAGTTAATTTTCACTTGAATTTTTTTTGAATGTTTAAATAATCATTTCTTTAATACAATGTAAATAAATATTTAGCATTTGTCGACGAAATATTGAATGCCGGCAGAGGTAAAACATGCACAACGAAGCTTCTGGTTAAGAAAAAGTCTATTGAAAAAATTCAAAAATATTGCATGCGATTGAACGGCATTATTGTTGATTTGACGCTGAATAAAGTCGGTGGCACTTTCGCACTCAAGAGTTGCCTTTTGTACGATGCTATGGTCTACAAATTTGGTCGGTCGACGCGTCACCAGAAATTTTGGAAGAGCGCTCTTCAAATTTACAGCGAGCTAAAGCGTATTAATCAACGAAATTTACGAGATCATTTCAAGAATTTTGTAAGGGTAAGTTACTCTTTTTTCTTCTTCTTTTTTCTCTTCAAAATGATCTGTTTTACAGATTTTTTATTATTTTAGACACTTGAAAAAGGTGGCTTTTCTTATAGGCCGTCCAAATCGGCAGTGTGTTACTTGGGTTGTTTAATCCTGGAGCGAATTTTGCGTCTCGATCGTTTGCGTATGTACTGTTTCAGAGCGGCCGACGCTTCTATGGGATACGTGGAGCTCGAGCATCTTGTTGGTTTTGCTAATTCAAAGTTTTTTAATTCTATAATATATACTATAAAAGTTTTCAATCTTTAGCTGACCTTCAATCTTATGTCGATAGCTATTGCCTCCGACGTGGCCAAAGAGGCGCTAATGAATATTCGCCACTTGTCAACTGTTTATGATACGTTGGTGGATTGGCTGAGGCTATATTCGGATAGGTTTCTTCTTTGTCTTTATAATGAATTTTTTTGTGAATGTTTCAATTGATATTTACGATGGACTCCGTATTTTAAATCAACTTTGTCTTAAACTACAAGATTTTTTACGTCAGATTTCCACAATCGTCCAGCGTAATTTCCCTATCATCGCTCAAGGAGGATCATATGGAAACAATGCGAATTCAGAAATTAGAAAATGTACGCTCCATTTTGCGGCTACTAAAAATGGACGAAGTGAAGGATAATATGGATGTGGAGGATTTCGACGTGAGGTATTGCTAACATTTTCCATTAAAGATGATTAAAAGAAAATTAAATTTATTCATTAAACATGTAGGTTTTTTTGAGTAAGAAGTCGTAATTTTTAAGGGTTTTTTTATTTATTTTGCTTTTTTTTATATTGTTGTGCAATTATACCATTTTTTCTTTATAATACAAAACAAAAATTCTTATAGAAAATCTCAAATGCCAGTCTTGACGTTATAATTGAGAAAAAAAGTTTTTACACGATAATCAAAAAAATTATATTAAAAAAAAATAAAGAACACATCATGAAATTTTTTTGAGGATAAAATTATTAAATAAAATTTCTGGTATTATATTGCTCATGTTTCAAATTAATAATTTTTTTTTATTATTTATTTATTTACGTTTACGTAAAACGCATCAAGTAACAATAATAATAATTAATTAACAAACAACAACATAATTTAAAGAAGTAACATTATCATAAAAGCAGAAACTTTAGAGAAAAAA
>SAUE01000749.1:8325-19327 GCA_009724625.1 Deladenus siricidicola
TCGCGATGAAAATGTCGAAGAAAAAGTAAATAATCCAGTTTACAAACAAATTTTGCATTAAATTTAAAACTCACTCCAATGAGAACTCCGAATATAGATAATAATTCATAATAATATCTGGTAATATATAAAAAGCAAATAATAATATATAAAAAGCATCTGGTGGACTGATATATGACGTTGCCATGACTGACCATGCCAGCTCCGAATTCAAAAAAAATTAAAACCTTTAAAATACCATAATTTACTTACCTTTTCATTGTAAAGTTTTCAAGTTTGAAAAAGCCGTCGAATAAAATACGTGACACCGTTACGTGAGGAGTCATTTAAGTAAGTGACTCCGGAGCATTTGGTTTTCTGACTCCTCCCGGCTGGAGTCAAATAAGTAAAAAGTGGAGTCCTAGAAAAATTTTATCAACCTTATGTGACTCCAATTTTTTTTATTACTCTTCGACCCCGGAGTCATTTGGAATATTTACCTCCGGAGTCATTTTCTATATGACTCCGAAAATGACTCCTCAGCTCCGGAGATCAGGAGTCACATATGGGCTCCACCCCGGAGCTGACTCCGGAGTCAGTGAGCTATTTTGGAGTCAAGTCAAAGCACTGCGCTGAACACGATAAAATAAATGGTTTAGTTGCTAGAAAAAATCGATAACACGTCAAAACACCATAATTTAGGGTGTTTCTAAACTTTTGTTTCGCACTGTACTGTTACCGTGAATTTATTGACAATTGGACAGGTTTAAAAGAAATTTCCTATAATTTAACTTTATTTTCCCAGATTATATAAATGTTGTCATTCGCTTATTTATTAGGCAGCGGAATCCGAAAATAAAATTTCAAATTAAAAATATTGTTGAACAAATGGAAAAAATATAGCAGAAAGAGTGAAAAAACAAAGTGAACAATTTCATTATAATTTTCAATAATCCTGTAAAATATTAATTGCATTTGGCGTTGAAGTTGAAAATGTAACCAGAAAAAAGCTTGTACAGAAGAGGTGCTACGAAATGAATTTTCAATTCCGAAATTCGAAAATTTTATCCCAAGGAAGTCAAAAATTTTTTTTTATTTTTTGTTGTACAGTGCAGTATTGAACAGAGTACAGTTGTACAGTGTAAAGAGCAAACAAAAAAATGCTCAACGTATTGGCGGCGGTAGACCATTAAAAAACCTGTCAAAGCCATTCGCAATCCCGGACTCCGTGGAAAAGGCGGGCGACGTGCCGCGCGCAGCGGTCGCCGGTCGCTGATGGGAGTGTGGCGATTGCGGATAGTAATACCAAATCTGTTGACCGATTGTGGCCGGTGTCTCTAGCGGAAATTGAGGCGAAATTGCACGTGCAATTTGTTGTTGTTGTTGGGCGTACTGTGTTGCGTAGATGGTGGTTGGGTCGAGTTGTTCCGAAATTTTCACATTTCGCAGCATTGTTGACGCTACAAATTGACTTTTTAAGATATCTAATCAATGACCGACAGATAAATTACAATGCCTATAACGTTCTACAATTTCCATGCTCCAGAACAACATTTAAAATTCGTAAAAAATATTACCGTCATGATTATTGTTGTTAGTTTTCGTTGTTGGAATAAATGGGTCGACGGACGCAGAAAACGGCTCAAATTTTTTCTTCGGCTGGTTTTGCGAGCATGTACACAAGCATTGACCGTTTAAAGTTAATCCTGCAAAAAAACTTACAATTCTCTAATACATATTGTAGATATTGCCATAAAAATACAATAAAAACTTTACTATAAATACTTCACTTCAACGTAAATATATACCTGGAGTAAGGATGACGGAGTTAGAGATGAGTTCATCGGAGCCAGACGAAGAAGTCAATACCGAGTCAACGGCTATGTAAATAGAAATGATACACATAACAAAAGATATTAGAAAAAGACACCACCCCCCCTAAAAAACTCAAATAAAAAAAACAAAAGTACATTGTTTGAAGCGCACATTTGGCGCCGCAAATTGGCGGCGCGCTTTCGTGTGAGGTTTCTGGCGGTTGGCATCATCATTCGATGCAATAAGTGTCGATTGATCGTCATCGAGATTAGCGCCGCTTCGCATGCAAACGCCGATGGCAGTCTCTATTCGCTTCTCCAATATCGATCGCGCATCGCAAACACACGCGCGAATGGCCGAGAGTGGCGCTGAGCCTCCAGCCGCGCCACACGCTCTAACTGAGCGTACTCTAAAAATAATTGAATAAAAAATATATACGTATCAAATTTAAACAATTAAGCCTGACTTTTGAATGCAAGATCGTAATGCACGATCGCGACTCGCAACCAATCCGCCATATTGTACGTTGGTGTTCAATGCTCGATAATAGCAGAGTAAATCCTTCGAGTTGAGCAAGCATCCGCTCGTTTTATTTCTAAAATATTACTTGGGAAACCGTCAAAAAATAGCAATATTTTCAAACGTCCTTACACATTTAGAGGGTTGTCGCCAAAGTCAACGCCACCTCCAAACGCACGAGCCCTCATTTCCTAACAATTGAATCACTTTGAAATAAAAAATTGCACATTAAAATTTTAAAAAATTCACATTCATCGGCAAAGTCAAGCCAATTAAATTTGCAATTACTAAAACATTGCTCACATTTGATAAACAAACGGATTGAACGTTCAAAAAGTTCGGTCGCTGTACGCCACTCCCCTCAAGACCCCATAATTGATCCGCAAATTGTGGAGAGTAGATAGTACGAGCAAAAACGGAATCCACTAAATATTGGCCTTTCAGTTAAACTAAACGTTTAAATATGCATTTGAAAATATTTTTCCCTCAAATTTTTTGGTTAAAAAAGTTGATTTAAATTTTCCAAAAATTCAAAATATAAAAAACAAGGTTACAATTAACTCGAACGTCGTTTGCGGAAAATATTGCGCCTTTGTGGCCAGCGCTAAAGCAGTTCCGCAAGCGATTCCGATAGTCACTGGCGATGTCGGTGAAATCGTCATTGTCCGTCGTCCTTTCACTGTCTCGCAGTGGTTTTCGTATTGCATTCAAACTTTTGGTGAAGCATTCGTCAAAAGCAATTCTCTCTAATACGCAGCTAAAAAAATTGGACAAATCCAAAACATTCGACAATTTGTCTCGTAAAAATTCCGACCGAACTAAAACATAACAAAAAATTCTTACGGCGATTTGGCGAAACAATTGCGAAATGCGATCATTTTTGTGGCACGAATTTGACGCTCGACTTGCTCAACGAGAATACCACATTTTTGGATTTCATCGGAGCACGAAATTTCAAGCGCCCAATTCTGTAATTTTTAACAAAAAAGGTCAAAAATGCACTATTTTGATTTATATATGGTATTAGTCCGAAAAAGTAATAAAAAAGTAGTACCCACAATTAATAAAAAGTTCGAACCTTTTTGCTAAAAATAATTAAGAGAAAGAAAATTCGAAAAATATTGTCAGTTATCCGCTCAATGCCCGTATATCCAGCAAGATGCACGACACAAACGCGTTTCATATCCATATTCTGTGGTGAGAGGGGAAAATCGGAGCTGCTAGCGGCAATAACTAAGCAAATACAAAAAAAAAAAGCGGAGACCAATCAACAAATAGAAATTGAATTTTTTTTGTGAAAGTACTAACTTACACTTTCGCTTTCTCGCCGCTTTGTCACGAAAATAAAAGAAAGAGTGGAAAAGGTTTCAAGATGTTTTGCAAGAAAGACGTGAGTAACAAAACCACATATTGTTGTATTTCCTGAAGATCTTTTTGAGAAAAAAAAACTTTACATTGTAATTTTCCTCTGAAGACTATTAGAAAGCACAGGTGAAGAAAATTCTTCCATTGCCAAAATCTTAAAAAAATTTTTTACGAATTGATTGCAATTCACACATATGTTCATTGTTTATTTATTTTTAAAATAAAACATTTTTTTAGAAATTAGAAAAAAACACGTTCGGTTATGGCGTTGATAAACAATTTTTAAAATAAAATAACAACTTGAATAAAATAAAATAACAATTTAATTAAGACATGAGGATGATAAAAAATGGTGACCCGAAAACGAGAAAAAAAATTATAGGATTTTCTGCACATTAATCAAATAGAGATCATGGATTTGTTGAAGCAGAGTATTGCCTTTCGACGAATAATTTCCACGTCGTGCGGGTTGCGATTTCGAGAAAACCCACACGAAAGCAATCGTCCCGCCGACGCGGCGGTTGCCGGTACGGTAAGGATGGTTTTCGCGATGCGCGACAAAATAGGATATTTCTAAACCCATATTCTCGTGAATCGGCATAAATCTTCTTTAAAACCGGATATTTTTTGACATAATTGAAAGAAAAATATTTGTAAAAATTCGAGTAAACCAAAAAAAATCTGTAAGAAATCGCCGAATAAAAGAAACTAAAAATTTCACCTCACAATTTGAAGTCCAAAAAGCCATTGTATCACCGACGCGTTCGTTCAGGTCCATAAGTGTTAGGTAGTTGAGGTAGGAGACAATTTCGAGGTCAACTTTATCACGCGTGAAAAACCGCGGAATTGTAACCGTGCCAAATCCGAACGGCGATTCCACCGTTTCGGCCACATACGAGTCTGCCGGCGATTTCTCTTCCGTGTCAAATCCAATCTTTTCATTTTTGAAGATAATTGATGACTAAAAACATTGGTTTAAACATTAATTGGTTAAACATTAAAAAACATAAAAACACGCATTTTGTTAATTTTTGATAGTAAGTTGATTAAGTAAAATAAGCTTCGGGGCTTTCGCCTAATAGGGAGAGGGAAGAAAGGGGAGGATAGTTTAAAAATTTAAAAATTATTTAATATAAATCACGTGCAAAAATTAAAATTTTTAGACCTTCACCATTCACATACGCAAAGATTTTGTCTTTTTGCAAGGATTTTATGCCAAAATTATTGAACCAATCTTTTATTAAAGGAAGACATTAAAAATAGAAGTAATTGTTACCATTCTGCGGATAGCCGCCACGCCTTCCGTTTTGCGATCCTTCAATAACAGAAACGCCACGGTTGGATCCAACATCGACGAGCACAAAAATATCGGATCGAATTTCTGTTCAGATTGTTGAAGAATCGGATTTTGCGCTTTCTCCGATTCCGTACTCAAAACATCAGCAAATCCTTCATAGATCTTGCTTCGAAGAGCCGTTCGAATTGATAGCAAATAAGAACCTGCGTCAGCCTAAAATTTTCATTTATTTCGTGTCGTTAAAAAAATAAAAATTGAAATGAGTTTAGATCACTGCGTATTTATAGCTAATCTTAAAAAATATCATTAAAGCTTAGCTCTATATTTCCTCTCCAAAATTATACCTGAAGTGAATTAAGCAAGTGCAAAAGTCCGGGAAATAGTAGCGAAATGGTGGGTCGACCGTCCTGTTCCAATTTTTCGGCAAATTTTTCGAACGGAGTTGTTATTTCGACTATTTCTCGCATTATCGCCGCGTCGTCCGCACTAATCGGCGACACGTCAAACTCGACGCAAATCGCATTGATGTGATCGAGCAAATCGAGAATTCGCGAATAAGTCAAATAAATCGTACGCCAATTTACGTCGGCGGGAAAGAGCATTTTTCGTCCACAGAGATCCGCCAAAATAAGCTGAGAGCTCGTAAAAATTTTCAGCATTTCGAAAACCCGCTAAAAATTAAATTAGACTTTTTTTGTATTTTTTACAGACATATCTAACACAAAATGACTCTAGTAATTTCCAAATTTAACTCACGTTTCGAATATCAAATAATGTGGCATCCTGCTCGCAAACTTCGTGTAAAATCGCGTCCAATTTGAAGGACGCACATGAAGTGGCGCGCCAGTTTTCGTAGTCGAACGGCGCAGACAAAAGCGACCACGCACCGTCGTAAAAGCACTTCATCGTCTCCACGTTCGCCTCCAGATAGTTCAGCTCATCGCCGCCGGTCTCATCACACAAAGTTCCATTCACCACATAATCGCTTGTCCGACTAAAATATCATAACAATAAGACTAATTTCGCTTACCACAAATATTCGTCAAATGGCAAAGATTCACGAAAAAGTGCAAACTTTGAAATAAAAAGGCACTTTTATTTGAAATACTTACAAAAATGACGTCTTATCATGACAGTTCATGCCGATAACGTGTCGTAGAATGCCGCTATTTTTTTCAAACGTCAATGCAGTCGGCACTCCTAGTTCTGACAAGCGCAGAGCTATTCGATCCATTAAATAATTTACTTCACAATTTGACGGCAAGTTATCACCGTTCGGCGGTAAATCCGACAAGAAAAGTGGCAAAACTTCGACGCCCAAGCATTGTGTTATTTGGTGTTTATTATCCCAAAAATGAGCGCAAATAGCCAAACAAGACGGCTTGGATACCTCATTACACGCGAGAGACGATGAAGATGCCAGTGACAAAAATTGTGGCCTGACTCCGACTAGTGCGGATATGTTAATGGGGTATTCTGCGGATCGAAGAGATTCACTCAGCATATACATTATCGCATTCAATTCATCCAAAATTTGCGCGTGTATTGAAGTTTCGGGCAAGTTAAAATTGGGAATTGATGCCAGGAAACGCTAAAAAATTTAATATTAATAGTATTTTTACGAAACGTTTCGATCTTTGTAAATGTTAATTTTAAAAAAATCCGTACCGCTAAAAATTCATTCTCCAAATCCACCGTCCTTAAACCGGAAGTCGCTACAAATAAGGTAAACAGTCGATTGGATTTTGGAACACGTTGTAAGTGATTTTTTGCCGCTAATCCTCTGCCAATTATGTCGTAAGAGTCGGCATGATTAGTCAAAAACTTTGATGAAGACAACGTCGACGAACTGGCATTGGCACCGTTAAACAAAATTTCGCTTTTGTTAGACACTTCTGAAACACCATTGCTGGTCATACTGCGTGCATTCACGGTTACAGTGGTATCGAGTAAAGAATCGACGGAAGGTAAACTCGTGGTTGGTAAAATGAGTTTTGAAATGCCAGTAAATTCTGTTGAATTTTTCACTCGGTTCGGAGAGCGCAAAAAACTTTTCAGGTTGTCGGCGTGTTTCCGTTTCAAATGACGACTCCAATTCGATGAGGAAATTCGGAGTTTGCAAATGTCGCAAACGCCATTTTCCGGACGCTTCCATCGTACACGACCGTAAGCGCCAGACAGAAGACGCTCTGAAACAAAATAAAAGTTGTATCAATAATGTAATTCTCTTTAAAACGCAAATACAGTGTAAAAGTTTATTTTCATTGCCCTTAATGTAGAGCATTCGGGTCCTGCAACGAATGTTTTTGCGCTGAATTAATTTTAATCAATAAAAAAAATTTAATTTATGTAAGCGAAAAGTTAAAATAGAAAAAAATTCATAAAAATTCAATGGAATCTTTGTATGTTCGAAAATATTTTTAAAATACACTGGAATTTGAGCAATCGTCGCTTTAAGGTTTGGCGGAAATGATTTTGGTTTAACAATGCTAAAGAAAATGCCCACCATAGAAAATAAAATTATATATACCATTTTCGACAGTGGTCTGGTCCTGCGATTTGTTGTCGTATATGCTAGCCAACAGGGCGCTTACGTCATTCTCGTTAATATCGACGCTAACGGAAAGTGAGCCAGAAACGTTGTTGCAATGCAAATTTTCGGCCACCGGCTCGTAATCCTCCATCTCTTCCGGCTCCATCGTAAACTTTCTAAAAAACAATTAAAACAATAGTGAATTTTCTTACAGATTGGCAGAATAAATTTCCAATTCACAGCTGACATGAATGAATAAAGCAGAGTAAAAATGAAACGAAAAGTAAATTAATTTCATTAAAAAAAGTAAAACCATAAAAATTTGCTTTTCTGCCGACGGCCAACACTTTTTTTGTCAGTGCCTCAACACACTCGTATACAATGAATTAAAGGAAGAAATCGATGATGGAAGAAAGAAAGCGGATGAATGGACGCACGTGTAAATGCGAAAGTAAATAGCGAATATTCCTATTCCTTCCTTCTCCAACAAATAACAGACGTAGAAAAAAGGCAAAACACATACAAAAATTTAAAACGACAAAGAAAAATATAGAAAGACGAACAAAGTGAAAAACGGAAGAAAAAGGATTGTAGCAAAACGAAAAGAGGCATTTCAATGGCTGTAACGAAAAGAACGAACGCGTCCAATAATTTATTCGTCTCTCCTCCATTGTGAAGTGGGGGGAAAAGGAATGAAGCATAAAGAGATAGAAAGAAATGGAAGACGGAAGAAACGGGCTCATCGCACCGTGCATATGGCAAAAAAAAATAATGAAAAATAAGGATGAAGTCGGCCGGCCGGCTTCCCTTCATTTACTCCGCCAATTCGTCCAACAACGACGTCTGCAAGTGGGAAAATTGTTTAAAAGAAAAGACAAAAACGACGAAAAAAATCTATAAAGGAAGAACAAATTTACTTACACTCAAAAGACGAATAATAAACAACCGAAAAGTAACATCAAAGAATCAAAAACTGCAAAAAACAATCAAATCAATTTTTCGCTCACCTCCTTTCTAAAACGTGCCAAGATTCGTTCGTCACAAACACATTCAAACACATGTTTCTTTTTGTTAGAAATAAAAATTCTTTAACGGCAATTCGCAATAAATTTCAACCCAATTCCTTTGTAATAATTCGAATTTTTATTTTTTTTAAACAATACAAACCACCAAATATATACAAACAATAATAATAGCTAAATCTTAACATAATTTTTAAGATTTTTAATTTTTCGAATTACACAAAAACCTTCTAAAAAGAACCTTCCTCCCAGGATTTGTAGAAGAGAAGATTGCGAGCTCGGAACACCACCATTTGACACCAAATCACAATCAGTTCGGCGGCAAGACATACAAGTGCCGACAACAGCGTTACACAAAATACTAAAACGATATTAACGAAATTGTACAATTTAAAAATAGTACTTTAAACGACATATCATAAAAAATATTAAAATTCAGCTGTGAGGACAATTTTCGAGAAGTGAAAAAATCCAAACATATTAATATAAAAAATTTTTACCGGTAAACACCTGCCAATCGCCAATGAAGAAGTTCAGCATAATCGCCTCACGAAAGTGTACAATTCCAACAAGAGCAACACAATGAAGCACAATAAAAATCGCAATGCAGAATGCCACAAATCCCTTAAAAAACAAACGCTAAAAATCCCAAAAATCGTTCAGTATTACAAAAAATTTAGTAAACCACGAATTCAAATACGTGTAATGCATATATGTGAAGCAGTGTTTTCCCATTTCGATTCAAATGAAATTCATTTGAACTTTTCAAATTCAAGTCATCAGTTCAACTTAATTTTAAAAAATGTCAAAATGCCAGTTCAACTTGAACTTTTCAAAAATAATTTGAACCGGCGGCTTCCAATTTAATTATTTTTGGTAAATTTTCTATTTTTAGTTAATTTAAAAGAAGCGTATAAAGTTTCCCAATCAACGAATACGACGATTTTAAAATGGAAAATTCAAGTTGAACTGGCAGTTTGAATTTGACTTTTTTTCAAATTGATTTGAATTGGTGACTTGAATCTTTCAAGTTCATTTTGTCGGTTCAATTTCATTTTTTGAAAAAAGGGAAAACACTGATGTGAAGGTACTCACATTCATAAAGACGTGCGGAAGATACAACTTTTTTGCCTTTGATCCACCCTTTGGTCACTTTTTCGCTTCTTAAGATTGTGCGAGATGGTCGACACCCGTGTGGTTGGATGGGAATGGGATGATCCCCCTTTGCCCTGGCATATATAATTTTTTTATAATTTATTTATTTATATGTGAATGTACTCACATTCACAAAGATGTACGGAAGATACAAGAGAGTACTCTCAAAGAGAAATCCGAAAACCAGCACAAGCGAACAAAAGGCGTGAATCGTCACGGGCAAAAAACTATAAAGGCTCGTGGCAAACGTAGAGCAAACGCTTATCAAAATGACATCTACGCCCAGCGAGAACATCGCCACGTAGAACGATCCAAACTATAATCGAAAAAACTCGACGATAGTTCACAATTACTCCATTTTAATACACTATAAAGATGATATAACCAAAAATAATTCGAAGAATTTTTGTCACTATAAATCATTTTTTGAATATTGCAAATGCTCAATTACAATCATTTACGAAAAAAGTTGTGATGGTATCGGAAAAATTGAATAAATGCTACTGCTATATATGCAAGAAAAAATTACGATAATATTTATGTCACATGACAAACATCCACATTGCTTGAATTCTTCCGTTGATGTCTCAATCGATGAGGGACTTTTGGCGTGTACCTGACGACGTTCAACACGTTGGTGTCGACGGCGCCGCACTAAACATTCGAACACTTTTAAGTACATCTTCAGTTCCCCTCCCCCAAACCACTTTTTCAAAAAATTCTCGAATACTTTTTGGGATTTTCAAAAAATTTTTTATAGTATAGACTATAAAAACCAATGTCCCTTCTGGTAATGTATAAAAAATAGGGCCCATAGTGAATATTTTAATTAGAGGAAAGTAAACTGAAAAACTACCCTTTTTAACCCCGCAAAAATACAACATTCCAAATAAAAACTCAATTTTTTGATCCGGAATATGTACCTGGTTGTTGAGCCTCTGGATCGTTTTTGCTTCTTTCTTTCACGGCAGACTCCTCAAGAGGCGGAGCAGTTGGTTGAGAGAGTGAATCGCCGCTCTCGACCACACTTTTCGTCGTTTTCAGTTGGTCCTCACTGCCTATATTTGCGCTACTTTTAGCGCTAAACTCTTCTTCGATAAGAGCGCGATACGTTTCCATCAAGTCGCTGTTCATTATAAGCCGATGTGTTGCGTTATCGTGAACGGCGTTCACGTTCCTAAAGTTCAAATTTCGGGCATTACTAAAACATTCAAATATTCGCCAAAAGCGAATTCCTTTCAAAAACCATTTTTCGTAAGCTCTCAAATTCTTCGAACTTCTCGTCTAATTCAATTTCTCAGTCTGTCTCGAGATCGC
>SAUE01000752.1:10216-27840 GCA_009724625.1 Deladenus siricidicola
TTGTTTTCTAAGTATTTTATATAGCATTTAACAACTTTTAAAACCAATCCGGGCATGAAACAGGTAGTAACCATATCCCCGACTTTATCCAAAATTTTTTAGGTTTTTCGCAGTGTTTTGTGCAGTGTTTGATATTTTTCTAGTTTCTCGTTTTGTGCTGTTTCTTTTTTAGCTTTCTATACAATTGCATTCCGGCGGCCGGTTTCGCTCATCAGACAGTGAACCATTGCTACAATTTCGTCGACCCGACGACAGGCGCGCGCCCAGACTGTGGAACGAATGTGGCGCAGTGTCAAGTTTCGCAACAAGAAGCAAAGCGGCACCGTTCGCGATTTCATTTCATGAAATCGTATTTGGCGGAGTACAATGTGGAGGGGGGGGGGCACACGCTTGAATGGTCGCGATCCTTTCACCGTTATTTTGCAGAACATTGCCGAGTTTTGGCCCGCCGTCTAATTGTTAATTATTTATCGTTGTTTTGTTTACTGCTTGTTATAATTGTTATGTTATACAATTATTTTTCGAAAATTTAAAAAACTGCACAAAACATAAATAAGTAAAAAATATTAAATTAGAATTCCCCGTGCCAGAAAACCTAAAAAATAATTCAAAAAAAATGAGAGACGACTTTTCACCGAAAAAAATAAAATAAAAAATAAAAAATTGAAAATTTCGTGCCTTAATGNATGGCCGAAGGCCAAAAAATGACCAAAGGGGGGACCAAGGTAAAAAAAATTTTTGACGGGTGAAAAAAGAAAGAAAAAGATCGAGCAAATTAAAGGAAAAATGCGTAATTTTTCATCGCGCAATGGCATTGCGCGATGTTTTTTGCTTTATATAGATCAGGGGTGCTACGAAAATAATTTTTCAATTTCGTAAATCGTAAATTTTCAGGACCTCGAAATTTCATAAATCGTAAATTTTTGCCCAAAAAAGCCGTAAATGTCGTAAATCGTTTTTTTTTTGCTTTTTTACGAGCCTCCCAAAAATTCAATGAAAAAAACCATCGCGCATTTTCGTTGCGCGATGGTTTTTTGATAAGAAAATAATCATCGCGCAAAATACGCGATGCTTTTTAAAGCAAAAACATCGCGCATTTGGTGCGCAATTGTTTTCTTATTAAGGAAAACCATCGCGCAATGCTATTGCGCGATGAAAAATTACGTACTTTTCCTTAAATTTGCTCGATTTTTTCCTTTCTCCACCCGCCAAAAAACTTTTTTTACCTTGGTCCCCCCTTTGGTTATTTTTTGGCCTCCGGCCATTTTGCGCGATGGTTTCTAATTTTTGACCCCGTGCGGCGCGATGGGGGAGGGTCCGACCCCCCCCCCTTTGCCTGAGTATGATTGACTTGTAAAATTTTGTCAGGGTATTGACTTAGTGAGGTAAATTGTGAGTTACTTTCGTTGAACCCCATGATGCATTATAAGATCGGAAAAATAAAGAACAAAACAATAGAAGAAAATTTCACGTGAGATCATCAATATTTTATTTTCAAAAAAATAACAAAAAACAAAAAAAATATTCTACAAATCTGAAGACAACACATTTTAACGCTGCAGAGGTGCGAGACCCAGCGAAGCTCGGACAGCATTTGCTTCTTCAATTTCTCTTTCCTCGTCCTTGTCGTCGCCCTTTCGATGTCTGCTCGAACGTCGATCGTCCTTGTCATCGCGGCGTGATGAACGATCGCCGTGCCTATCTGTAAAACGGGGATAAACATAACACACATGGGGATAATATTAAAACATCACAATTATCCTAATTTTGTTCATTTTCTCACAAGCCTTTTGTCACGTTTCTTAGGTTTTTCGTTTTCGGTGGGAAGGGGAGGCATGATTTGGCTAACCCCCTGCATTAGTTAATTCCAAAAAATGGTAAATGAAGGTAAAGGGTTAATAAAATGTTAGAAATATAAAATTTTAAATTCCTTTTATGGTCATTACTCCTTGTGACCGGAAGTTAAAAACTAAGCACGTAGATTAATCCCAGAGGGCTATCGTGCGACACTTTAACAGTGCCAGTTAGTGATATTGATAAATTCAACATTTAAAACTTCCAAAAACCTTTTATATTGTTATTACCTCTCTCCGGTGTTCTACGGCGCCTCTCGCGGGATCTGTCACGCGAACGCGACCGTCCTCGAGAATGGGAGCGGCGTCTCGACACAAGCTAATAAATACATTTATTAAAATTTGGTGCCATTATGTTTTCAATGAATATTATTTTTTAGAACTAATTCACTTATATCTTCGCCGTAACTTTTTAATTATTCTTTAAAATTGCGTCGAAAATATCGTAAGCGTCGTCGTACTAATTAAACCAATGCAAAAATACCCTGGGTTTTTCCTTTTTAACGTATTCCTCCTCAGAATCAGAAGATAATTTCTCGAGGTCTTCATCCAGCGCAGAACTATACAGTTCCAGTTGATCGGTCTCTTCCAGTGCTTGTCGCTTCTTAAAAATCATAAAAATTTAAAGAAAAATATTCGCTAATAAAAAAACCTGTAAACGCGGAAGTTGAATATCACAGTAGCGCTCCTCGCGTAGCAAACTGTCAATGAATTCGTCCATGTGAATGAGCCCAAACTCTAAAAATAATAATATTTTCACTATTTCAGACTTTAAATAACGAAGATTTTATAAATGGAGAATAACTTACTGCCCATTCTGTCCATTACTCTCAACTTTCGATAGTCGTTATACAGCGGCTCCAAATACTTGTAGACCTCTATGGAATTGAATGTGAGACGGATGTACATAGCGCCCAATGCCCTCAGATATCTAAAAAATATTATATTTAGCATTGTTAATGAAGTAAATCACAAAATAAAAATAAATAGGCAAACTCGATAAAAAATACAAAATTGCAATAGAAATCTGCATTGTTTTATGCAACTTACTTAAAATCTTCCTGTCGAATGAACTCGATGATGATGTCCTTGTCAGGCTGTAATTGAAGAAGCTTCAAAGAAAGGCATAGAAACGGCGTGGGCTTAATATTTCCGGCATAGACTCCTCCAATATAGCGCAATTCCATTCCGCGATCGACCATTAGCTCGGCTAAAATTATTAGATTGGAAAAAAATTGCGCAAAGTTGTAAAAAAGTAGAAAAAATCACATCAAGTTATATAAACAGAGAATCAACTTGCATGAAACACCGAAACACTGCTCCTTCCAAAATAGCGAATCATAAATTCGGGTTCGAATAATCTTCTCCACCAAATATTGAGGGTTGGTGCCCTTCACCGTGGCGGCGTCCTTAGCCGTTCGATTCGCCATTTTGCGCTTATTTCAGCGTGGGCGATAAAGACAAAATTCTAAAAATTTTCTTAGCAAAATGCCAAAAATTATTTTTTCAAAAAATAATGTAATTAGCAATAAAGCGATAGCAATTAAACTGCGATTTTCAATCGATGTTATTTCAATACCGAAAGGAAAATAAGCAGAAAATTTATTTCACATTAAAAACAAGAAATGCAAAAAACTACACAACCAAAGAAAGCATCTAAGCCAAAAATTATAATAAAAATAATTTTTCCATTTTTTAGAGCAAAAAAAGTTTACAATCTATTCTTGAGGTAAAGAGAGGAAAAAATTATTTTAAAAGTAAAAGTACGAAGCCGAAAATAGAGCTGAAAAGAACGATAGTTATGTGAATGGCCCTGAGATAAATATAAAAATAAAAATGTAATAACATTGAAATGCAATATAATACAGCTTAAAAATAATCTGAGCGGCAAATTTTTTCCGAAAGTCCAAGAAATTTCAAAAGTTCAAATTTCCCCTACCAAAAATTTCGAAAAATATGAGACTTTTATAATTAAACATATATAGAAACTATACTTTAAAAATATATAAATATTTTTATATATTTTAGAAGTTTTCTCAAAACCAAAATTTTCCCGATAACTTCCTGTTGAAAATGCTTAAAATCACTATAAAAAACAATTTCTGTTAAAAAAGTTAAAAAAAAACAAAAAAGAACCAAAATGATGAACCAATTAAAAATAACCAGCTGAGATGCAAAACGTCACGAAAGACCATTGCAGAGTTCCTGCATATTTCTCATCGGCACCAATCCCGTGGAATGTTTCACGTTGTGACTGGTGTTGTCGTTCGAATTGATACCGCCGTGTATGCTGGACGAGGCGGTGGACGAAGCGCCATCATCGTCGAGCGCCTCGTCGTCGGAGCGAGGGGCGCCGCCGCTATCAAATTTGCCGCCTTCGCCACGAGCGCGATTTAGCGCGTGTCGATGTCGGGATTCGTGCAAATATTTCTGAAAAAATATTTTTGCATCCGAAAGGAAGGAGAAGTTGTATAAAAATCTCTTTAAAGCCAGCATACGATTTACAAAAATTGTATAAATTTTCTACAAGTAATAAAAAATCTTTTAACTCGGAAAAATGATTTGAAAATTTAATACATTCTTGTAACACTTGAAATTTACTGCCCACCATTTTCTAATTTATTTTTTGTTGTAATCGCCATTATGAACAAATGCATGTGTCTACTCCCAAACCAATATACATAATATAATGACATCAAAAATCTTAAAAAAATCCAAAGAAATTCCGTACCCTTCGGTGCTTCGGAATTCGCCCTTCCAGCTCGAGCTTAGCACGGGCTTCACGACGCTTCAAAATTCGATCGTATTGCCGAGCGTTCACATAAATTGGCTCCTCTTCGGCGCGAGACGCAGCGCCATTCTGTTGGGCGGATTGCTGTTGTTGTTGAGAATGATGAAGGCTTTTATCCGATGAAGTCGATGCCTGTCCGTCGAATAGCGAAATCGACTCGGGTGGCACCAATCTGGATGAACCCGTTACCGTGTGCTCACCAGCGCCATTCATATATTTTTGGTCATAGAGCTCAATTCCCTAAAAGACCATTGTCATAACGTTTTTAAAAACTTCAAAAAACTAAAATAATAATCAATAACAAAGCAAGAATTTTTGTTAAAACATGCATATTTTCTCACTAAAAAATAAATTATAATGAAATTTTTTTTCTCACTAAAAAATGTTTTCTCACTAAAAAATAAATTATAATGAAAATTACTCACGTTTGGCCCCTCAACAGCATGAAGTATGAGTGGCACGTTATCTTCGGCTGAAATTAATTAAAAAATAATAAAAGCTACCAACAACAATTGCAAAAATTTACCTTTAATTTGCGCCAGTGAAAATGTTTGATTTTCATTTCCCGAATCGCCACCAGCGACCTAAATATTACAAAATTATTAAAAATCCAACAAATTGAATTCAATTAAAAATTCAATAAATGAATGATCTAGAAGTTGAACTAACAAGCACAAGAAAAAATGAACGCTACAAAACTAAAAGAATAATTTATACCTGAAAAAGCGGAGAACTGCCAAGCGGAATGAACGCCGTACCATCGCCTAAATTTACCACTTGCATGGGGATGGTGGACGACTGCGAATTGCCCAAGTTTGAAGGCGTTTGTGCAAACTGAAATAAAAATTACGCGTTACATTCATGTTTTGTTTCTTCAGACAAAAAAATTTCAAACATTTTCAAAAATCATCTCATTGGATTTTTCCACTGGGATCAGGGTTGCGCCTCTCGTCAAAACCGTAAATGGCAAAAAAGAACGAGAATGGAATTATACTGTAGATAGACAGAACGTCATTAAATAGAAACGGGTAAATTCAGTAATAGAGCAGACAATCAAAGCAAGAAATTAAAAACTTTCAATGTTTAATTGTCGTGGGAAGACGTGGGCTGAGTATTTATTTACAAATTACGTGTAGGTATTTTTAACGTTACTAGAGAACAACTGCATAACAAAATCCGCTAAAAATAACAATTTTCAAGATATTTCAGGTCAAAATTTGCAAAATTTTATCTAGCAAGTCCTCAAATTCTTAATTTTCAGCGTAAAAAGTCAATATAAAAATTCATCTTTTAATAACAATTATTCAAAATATCCTAGCAGTTTTAAGTGATATTACAAAGTTTTTGAGGAGAGTAATTTTAAAAATTAATTAATTGATTATAACTTGGATTGAAAATTTGGTTGCATATACAGAAAGTTAATCAAAGTATATCCAAAGTCAGATGAAGAAAAAATAAGAAACTAAAGAAATTTTTGCTACCTTTTTTTGCGAAAATTGTCCGAAAATTTATTTCAATTTGCAAAATTCACTCAAACAAAAAGCCAAACACTCCGCTTAGAACATTTTTGTTCAAAATTCGGCCGCTCGTAAAAAAATAAAAATTAGAAAGTCAAAAGACCTAAGGTATATATATCCAAGTCAGATGATATCATTAAATAATTTCAAAAAAAAAACTCAAAAATTCATTAAAAAATTATGTTATCAAAATTACCTGAACGTTTGAGTTAGAAAATTGTGGAGGTAACTGAATGATCAGAGGCTGCTGTTGTTGGTGTTGGCTGTTGTTCACAGATTTTGTGGAACTATTTGAGCTCACTGTAATAATGTTTTGAGGCGATGAGGCAGTCGTAGACGGTATAGTAATCATTTGAATGGGTTGAAAAGACTAAAAAAATCAAAATTATGAATACAAAATTTGGATTAAAAGCTATAATACATACCGGAGGTTGTAAATGATGACGCGTTTCCGCATGTTCTATCACTATCCGATTTCCATTGATCGTTTTCACATTTGACTGCTGGGCGGAAAAGTCTTGTGGCAATGTGACTATTTGAAAGGATTGTGCCATCTAAATTTTTTCAATTATAACCAAATGTGGGATTCGTGATCGAGAAATTTGGGATTGGGGATTCTCGGCATTATCCAATGTTTCCAAACCTAATTTAACGTTAGCTAAAGTTAAATTTTCAAATCCGATGCATCCAGTGTTTCCACAAAATATCCATTTCCAAACGATAATTCTACTTCATAATACTTTCAAAAGTGAAGTGGCAAAGTGAAAAAAATCACTTTTTTTTAAAGCGTAGCGAAACCTAATTCATTTTGAAATGGCGCGGAACATACACTGACTCGAAAATTGTTTTGTATTTATAATTTGAGCTTGATTTCACTTGGAATTTTTTTAAAGAAATTTCATTTGAGTGGAATTATTTTTTTCAAAATTTCAGTTCATTTAAAAAAAGAAGTGAAGTTTTTCAATTACTAGTGAAGTGCTTCGTTTTTCCAAGAGTAAAGTGGTACGATTTCACCATGATTTCACCAGCTGGAAACTGAAGCCATTTCCTACCGACGAACATATGTATGTACATATGAAGTATTTATTTTTGATGTATGTACATATACTTCAAAAATAAATACTTCATAAATAACGCGAACCTCGTGGTTTTGGTGTTGCTGTTGTTGCTGAACTTGTAAGCGGCGTATTTGTTGCGTACTAGATGGGCCTGATACGTCCACAAATTGAACATTCCTTCAATTTTTTTGGTTATTCAATTTTGCAAAGGAAATTTTTATTGCTGGTTTTGACTGTGTTCATTGTGCACAGCTGCATAGTTTGAACACTCGTGAATATAAAAAGGCTTTATTTTTCATAAATATTCCCATATATCACCAACTTTCTTGAGCTGAAAAACAACTTAAGCTTTTCACACATACTTTTGAAGTTTAAAAAGTCACAAATAGCTGCATTCCGAAATGCAGTAAAACAATTATTTCACTTGTTATTTGTACATACAAATGTCATTTACTTACCAATATGAGAAATCTATGAAAGATTAACCAATTTGTTTCTGATTATGATTCATTTTAATTGTTTTGAGATGCAGTAGGACGCAGAAACATAATAAAATTAAAATGAAGATTAGATTAATTTCTGAAGACTTAATCTTACGTCAGGCTTATGAATAGATTAGAATTTATAGTTTATTATGAGAAAAAATTCGAATTGAGAGAAAAAACAAAATAGAAGAAAATGAATGAAGAAGAGATATAAAGAAAAATACAAAAAAAAACGAAAGATTAGAAAGAAGAAAGAAAGACCGAAAGAAAGAAATAAAGGTAGAAAGAAAGAAAGAGATAAAGAGAAAGCAAGTAAGAAAAAAACAAAAAATGTAAACTAGAAAGACATAATTTCACTAAGAAATGATAGAGATAGTTATCATGCTTAAAATTAGGAAAAGTCATTGCAGATTGCAAATTTTCTTGAATAAAATCAAAACTTGGAATTTTTATTCCATTTTTTAAAATATTATACATACATCTGAAAAATTAAAGGTGCTGAAATATATTAATATAAAAATTAACACAAAATAATTACATATATTTTAGTAAAATTAAAATATTTTAATTTTTTATCTAAGAAATTATAGTTTAAGCATAAAAAATTCAATTTGAATTATACGAAATTCTAGTTGTTCGATCCGATTTGTTTTACGACTATATTTATCGCAATACTGTTGGATTAAGCGTATAACGAGTTCTTTTTATCAAACCTTAAGATATTTCATCAAATAACTATCCTCATTTTAAAGCTTGATTGTAATTGGATGCAACTTAAGATCAAAATTGACTTACATTCTCGGTTCCTGCTTCATCGTTTGCAGTTTTCGGTGGGGGTCGAGCTGGGTCGCACACACTACAATTTAAACTGCGCTGAATACTTTAAAATTACAGCAAAGGGGGACGACGAATAAATATTTAATAAAGAATTGTGGTTGGACGTTTAACGAGTTGGTTGGCGGACGGACGGACAATCCAACCACAACGAGAGCACTGCCCTCTGCTTAGAAATTATTATTGGTTAGTGAATCTTTTCCTCCGCTTTCGTTTGCTAACAAAAATTTTTGCTTGATGAGAGTATTATTCCTCTTGTGTTTCGTTCTTTCGCTTTATGAGCAACGCGGTCAATATATAAAAAAACCTCGCAAATACCAACGAATTAAAGAGGGTGTAGGTTGTAGAGTGATGTGAATGAAATGATGGGTGAAGTATGTGGAATAGAACCATACAATGAAAAGTTCTTTTTCCTTCCTTCGTCATCAGTTTATTTCTTCTTCTTCACTGCTAATTTTCTTTCAAATTTCGTTCCCTTTTTGTTTCTCTGTGCATTTTAACGTTTATTTACGTAGTATTTCCAGTTGCATTGTTGTCAATTGAAATATTTTATTAGTTTGCTACTTAATCGAGTTTTGCTTCATTATGTTTTCATTCTCTTAGTTTTGCGCGTTTCTCCGCATCTACGTGCGTTTATTTGATGTTTCTTTATTCTTATGTGTATTACTAACAAAAACTTAGTTACCCTTTATAAAAGAAAATGCAAATGCATTACAACACAAAAACACAACGGTTTGGGGGAAAAATTCTTTTTAGTGAACTATCTACTCTTTTCCTTTCGTATCCCAGTGAATTTTACATAAAAAGTATGCATACATACATACATACATACTTGCATACGTATGTGTGTATGTATGTTTATAAGAGCCTTCTTTTCTGCATAATCATTCCCTCAATGGCTACGGAATAAAAATGCGAATTGTAATTCAATGTGAATGGCTCATTGTTTACGGAGCAATGTTTTCCTTTTCGTCAGAATTTAGACAGAAAACATTAACCATTATGAAAGTATCAAAGAAATAATGTAAAACAGAATAGAACGAAAGATTTAGAGGAAAATAGCGCAAAATTATAAACAAACAGACTTTGACGAAATTTGCGATATCAACGAATGTCTTCTTTTTTTCACGGCCGCTCATTTTAGAGCAAGCATTTCATCAAATACATATTTATGCATACGTATTGTGCATATGCTATACACATACACACATACACCTATCAAAAAACATATGTCGCACAAAACAGCGATTCATGTACTAACGTTGCCTTGGTTGGTGAGAGGGATTGGATTGTTCTCACTTCACCGTCATTTTCCATTTTCTCTACCGATTCGCCAATGAAAACACCATTGGGTCGAGGAGTGGTGTCCAGCCATCGACTGGTTAGGAATTTTGGGTAAACGTATGGCTTATACATATGTATGGCCCGTAACATCCGTAATATTTTAAATTTTTTCATTTATTTTTTTTTAATTTTTGTTCTCTTCTTACATTTCACTCGTTTCTTGACAACCTTTTTTCCAAACCAATGGACCGTGGAGGAATCAGCGAATATGCTTGACAAGTATAAATTAGGAACAAATATTTTATGAAGGAAATATTTTCGATAAAAAATGTATGTGTGTCGTTCTGAAAAGTTCGATAGAAAAAAGGGAAAAATTCTACAAGAAAGGCAAAAAATTATAACCAAGAAAATTTTATTATATATTTTTTGCTAACTATATAGAAATAGAAAAATATGACTATTGGAAAGATTGAGAGTAATATGCGGAAAAACATGAAAATCCTAAATAATTATAATAACAAAGTGCACTGCGGAAAGTGCGAGCTGAGAAAAATAGAAAGGAGAGCGGGGAAAAGCGGATTGAAGGAATTTATGATATAAATTTAATAGGCGAACGAATAATTTAGCGGCTTTTCATTTGTTTTATTTTTTGTGGGAAGAATGGGAGAGGGAAAGGGGAGGCGAATTGACAAAACGAATTGATATTATTGGCACCATTTTCTTTTATTAGCAAAGTGTGATAAATTAAACACCAGTATTTTTATTGACATGAAGTTACTTAAACAAGTGTCACTTTATTAATAAAGATAATGAAGTAACACAAAACGTATATAATAAATTCGATTTACTTCGTACAAAAAAATTAATTTAAAAAAAAGTAGTTCAACGATAATACATCAGTTCTCTACTAGACCAAAATTTTAACTACATTTTTTGTAAAGCCTCTAATTTTTGTTCTTTTATTTTTTATTAAAACATTAGTCATTCTAAATAATTGTAGAACCTATAAATACTAAAATTTAAAACTTAAAAAAACATTAATTTGTAAAAATTTGGTGAATAGGAGCTGAAGAGGTGTTCATTTTGTAAACAAAAAAGCAAATATGTTTGTTACAAACGAAAGCATAATAAGAGCATAATATGTAGTAAAACTACATCTAAACTATTTACCTACAGTAATACAAATTCCAAGCCTTTTTTGATTTTTAGGAGAAATGAAGAATATATTTGTAAGTATCTACAGTAATATAAATTTAAAATTAATTTAATAGAGTAAAAATTTAACTTTTACTTAATTTACTACTAAATTACTACACGATTATACTTTGATGTACATTATTTAATTTTTTGAGAAAAGGTCTTGAGTCTTGATATTCATTTTGCATGCGATATGTATTAATTTTCTAATTCAAAGCCATTAGTCTATGTGTTAGATCCAGCCTGTGAAAACTCCCGTGAATTGGTGACGAAATCTTGCTTTATTTGTTTGAGAATTGTGTGTGGCGTCAACATTACTTTCCACATTCGCGAAGTTACGTTCGTCCAATTGATTAACTTCACGACGGAAATGTTCTGGTTGACGAGGGCCGCCCCCGAATTGAGCATTTATACTCATTTTGCCGTTCTTACTGCCCAAACCATTGTTGGGTTGTCGACCGCGAAAATTGTGAGGAAAAGCTTGGGCATTTGAAGAGAAGGGTTTAAATTCTTTCACTTCTGGTTGTTGGAAAATGCGGCCATTTTCGAAACCTCCAAAAGCACTCCCACCCCAGAAATCATGTAAACTGCTTTTGCGCCGTTCTCCGCCACCGAATGGATCTCTTCGCTTCCAGGTATTGAATCCATCATTCTCGTCACTATTGCCAGACAGCCACCATGTTAATTCGCCGCTTTTGCTCCACTCATAGCTGGTGCTTTTCGATGGTGATAAAGACGATGATTTTGAATTGTCGCCTTCACTACTTTCTAAATATTTTGTAATCGTACTCGGAAAAAACCTCGTTTCAGTTATACAGCTATAACGTAAATATATATATATGTAATTCAAAGCAATATCGTAATACCTTAGATATCTTAAACCATTTTGAAGCTTGAAGTCTATTTTTTATTTCGATGGAGGTCTGATTTTTGATTATAAGTAATAACCGGTTAAACTACATAAATAAAATTACTGGAAATTATTTCCGTTTAGAAGAGGGGAGGGGAGGGAGGCATATACTTTAGGGGAGAGAGACATATACATACCAGTGGTGTGTCGAAAATAAATTTGAGATTCCGAAAATCGAAAATCGAAAGGACCTTTCAAAATCGAAAATCGAAAATCGAAAGAACCTCGTGATTTCGAAAATCGAAAATCGAAAGGAAAAACACCGAAAATCGAAAATTTCCACACCCCTGAATCATACATAGCAGGGGTGGTAAAATTTGCGATTTGCGGTTTTACGGCTTTTTTGAGCAAAAATTTGCGATTTGCGAAAAATTGGCCGATTTTTCGCAAATTTTTCGCAAATTTTGAAAAAATGGAAACAGTTATTTTTTTCAAATTCGCGAAATTCGCGATGTAGATATCAATAAACGATACGAATTTTTTTATAAAATTTTTTTACAAAAATTTTTTTTATAAAAAAAATTTTTTATAAAAAAAATTGCGATTTGCGATTTGCGGCTTTTTTGGGCAAAAATTTGCGATTTGCGAAAATAAAAATTTATTTGCGATTTGCGGTTTTCGCAAATGAAATTTATTTGCGGCCTACCCCTGATACATAGTATAAATCAAAAAATAAACTAAAAACTTTTTAACTAGTAAGATTTTATCGCCTTCACTAATAGACAAATTTTCTTGAAAATTCAATGGAAATTGCGCGCCCTCCCAAAATTTTAGAAATCAGTTTTAAGCCATGGTCGACTATCTTCATGATTAGAGCTTAAGTCAAAAACTGAGTGATAATAAGTAAAAATTGCTTTAAGATTTAAATATGAACCAAATGAACTATCATGAATATTGTAAATCTCACCTGAATTCTTACTCGTAATATCATTGTTTTCAGATGAATTTTCGTTCAGAAAACGATCACTGACATTTTCAAAACGGCTTGAGGTAGATATTGATACTTCGGTATTTTTTGATGTTTCGGCATTTGTCTCTTTTGTTGACGATTGAATAAGATCTACAGCTACCGTAGACAATTTTATTAAGTTAGTAGATTCGCCATCCGTTGAGAGCGAATTTGTTGCATCCGATTTGATTTGATATGTAAACGATGCAAGTAATAAAATAATAATAAAAGGTTTCATCTATGTATATGTGACCATAAAGTTTACATTTTTTAAAACGCATACATAAGTTACTGTACATAGAAGGTAATTGCCATAATTTCGGTCAAAAAAAAGTAATTTGGCTTTTATTCGCATGTTGATCTTTCAATCAATGTATTTTGAATGTTTACGTCATTTGAAACTATGCGTCAAATACATACATACATATATTAGACGTGAAAAAAGTCTTCAATATTTCTAACTTACATATATTTCTAATTCTTAGCCTACATTACAAACACACTGATTCCCAATAATTTCTTTTTGCTTTTGTGATTCGGATTTGTGATCGGATTTCGGTTTTTTCATGTTTTGATAATGGCCTAAATCCATTCACTCTCATAATATTTGTCAATTTAGCTCATTTTTCGGCTAACAAAATATTATTTTTTTACAACTTTAAATATTACTGAAAAAATGGAAGTAAAAAATATAGTCCAAGTTTCAAAATTTAAAAAGGGGCGATTAAAGTAAAAATCTGTTGACCAACTAATATTTCTCAATTAAAAACTAAAAATATGCTGAATTTATCGTGTTACGGACATTTATACGTACAATTTTTACTTCGATCTTCTCGCATTTGCATAATAATCATCGAAAATGACCTCAAGTGTTTTTTAAATTATCATTGGCAATATTTTCGCATTTTTTGGATTAATTTTCGTACAATCACGAAATTGTAGGAAAAAATACAAAATAATCGGAGACATTTATTGAAAAAACCGCAATTTCGGCCGCAATAATGCTCTTACAAGTGAAGTACACAAAGTTAAATTCGTTCCAGATCATTACATTCTACATTTTGAAAAAATTTAAGAGCTATTCAAATGGACACTTTTTTGAGGAATACATTTATGGTTTATTATTTATTAGGTTGACAAAAGATTTGATAATTCTTGTTAAATTTAAAAAATGAATTCTTGTTAAAAGTTTTTGTGACACATGTTATTGAAAGGGCGTTTTTCGGCGAGTCTACACATTGCTATATAATTTGTTCATATGTATTTGGTGGTTGGTAATAAAAACGTCAGTTCAGATATGTTCGTACAACGGAACGCAGCTGAGTAGTATTGCACCCTACTAAAAAAAAGTCAACGGAGTTTTATAAAGTTATCACAGTTTGGGGACAATTTTAACAGCCCAAAACAAATTTACATGCTTACACCAATGCTAACGATTCGTAGCCTGTCAAAAAAGAAGCAAGTGTCGGTTTTGCAAATGTCCACTACGCAAAGGTTGTTCCATCGAATAAGGATCAACTTGTAACCTTCAAATGATCGCTACAAGTTGAGTAAATTTGTTTTGGGCTGTTAAAATTGTCCCCAAACTGTGATAACTTTATAAAACTCCGTTGACTTTTTTTTGTTTGATACAGAACATCGCTTTTAAAAGGTCAAAATTCTTTGCGAGAAATTGTATGTGTTTGATTGATAATATGAGAAGCAGAGTCACTATAAAAAGATGTGTCTGTGGATTTGCGCATGAGTGTTGAGACTAGGAATATGAGCAGGATGAGGGATAAGATGAGACATTCTTCAAAAATGATCTCCGATGCATGATGACAAATAAAAAATAGATACCAGATTGTGGCAACAGTAAAGGACAGTCCTGTAAATACCGTTACAAACATATATTTTAGTTAATTTCTTAATGTTATTGCGAAGTAAAGGGAACGTATCAACATTAAATTAGAAAAATTGCATTTTTGAAAAAAATGTGGTCCTAAAGAGGACCGTTTGGGATAAATTTCAAACTCTTCAGTTTTGCCGTCGTCTAGGTACGTTCACCGCGAATTCGGCGCGCAAGTTGGATGTCTTTCGGCATGATGGTGACGCGTTTAGCGTGGATGGCACACAAGTTGGTGTCCTCAAACAGACCCACTAAATACGCCTCGGATGCCTCCTGAAGCGCCAAAACGGCTGACGATTGGAATCGAAGATCAGTCTTGAAGTCCTGCGCGATTTCACGAACGAGGCGCTGGAACGGTGCTTTGCGAATCAGCAACTCTGTTGACTTCTGGTAGCGGCGAATTTCGCGGAGAGCTACCGTGCCAGGACGGTAACGATGCGGTTTCTTCACTCCACCGGTGGCTGGAGCGGATTTGCGCGCTGCCTTCGTGGCCAGCTGCTTACGTGGCGCCTTTCCTCCTGTCGATTTGCGAGCGGTCTGCTTAGTGCGGGCCATTTTTTAGTTACCAAGTGCTTTGAGAGTGAGTCGTTGTTTGTTGGAAAACAGATGAAGAAAACTATCAGAATTTCGTTCTTTTATATGATATTTTTGGCTAACGGCAACAAAGCGATTATTTGTAAAAGACACGCCCACTCCGTTTTCATTCTTTGTTGTTTAGTCATTTGTTTGTCTCTTTCAGGAGGAAAATTTTCATACATATATTTTCATACATATATATTTGAATGAAGGACGCTGAAAAAGAGCGGGAAAAATTATGCCGCTCACAAATTCTTCTCGAAAAACACTATGCAAAAGGACGAAGAAAAGCAATAAAAAGAAAAAGAGAGTGGGCGGTATCACAAATCGACGCATATAAAAGAAATTTGTTTGAGCAATTCTTCATCAGTTTTACTGGTACTAATATAAATCGTCATCTCTCTCAGCAACATCTGGTCATCGTCATGCCACCGAAACCGAGCGGTAAAGGAGCTAAAAAGGCTGTCAAAGCGACAAAAACCAAGGCAACCGGCGACAAGAAGCGCAGAAAGTCCCGCAAAGAGTCTTACTCGATCTACATCTACCGCGTCTTGAAGCAGGTTCATCCGGACACTGGAATTTCATCCAAGGCGATGTCAATCATGAACTCGTTTGTGAATGATGTTTTTGAGCGCATCGCAGCGGAGGCATCGCGCCTGGCGCACTACAACAAGCGCTCAACGATTTCATCACGCGAAATACAGACATCCGTCCGACTCATCCTCCCCGGAGAGTTGGCAAAGCACGCAGTCTCGGAAGGAACGAAAGCGGTCACCAAGTACACCAGCTCCAAGTAAGCTGTTGACGACCGAGCGACGACGATGAAAGTTGTCGAAATTATCGAAATCCCAAACGGCCCTCTTTAGGGCCACAAATTTTTCAAAAATGCAATTTGGTCTAACTTAGATGACTTTGTCGAAAGTATAAATTTACGAACAATTTGTTTTTTATATTAATTATGTTTTTTTTCATTTAATGAAATGAATTTCGGTCGAAGTGGAAACAGCAATGTTTCACTTCAAAATGGAAATGAACCAATTATGAATTTTTTACCAAATTTGTTTCTCAAGTTTTGGATTTGAAAATGTGGTCTAGCAGACACTTTGAGATGCTGATTCCTAATTTGAAATTTTTTTGGCGTTCAATTTTGCTTGGAATGTTTGCTGAGAAATGGGAAAAAATCGACCAAAAATTTCATGTGCACTAGCGTAATGAACTAATTTTTTCCCATACATAGTTGATTGCATTTGAAGCATTAAATGTTTAAAAGTAGAAACAGTAAAAATAATAATTCAAAAATAAATGTGCACATGAACTGGAAAATGAACCAAAAAATTTCATGTTGGGAGGAATGGTGAACTTTTCCAACTTTTCCATTTTTCATTGAATCATCGAATAGTTCTTGACCCCCTCAATTGATTCTGGGGCGGGCTATCGAATAATTTTTGACCCCTTGCAATTGATTCTGGGGCTATCGAATAATTTTTGACCCCCCTCAATTGATTCTGGGGCTATCGAATAGTTTTTGATCCCCCTCAATTGATTCTGAGGCCATCGAATAGTTTTTGACCCCCCTCAATTGATTCTGAGGCCATCGAATATTTTTTGACCCCCCTCAATTGATTCTGGGGCTATCGAATAGTTTTTGACCCCCGCAATTGATTCTGGGGCTATCGAATAGTTTTTGACCCCCCTCAATTGATTCTGGGGCTATCGAATATTTTTTGACCCCCCTCAATTGATTCTGAGGCCATCGAATAGTTTTTGACCCCCTCAATTGATTCTGGGGATATCGAATAGTTTTTGACCCCCGCAATTGATTCTGGGGCTATCGAATAGTTTTTGACCCCCGCAATTGATTCTGAGGCCATCGAATAGTTTTTGACCCCCTCAATTGATTCTGGGGCTATCGAATAGTTTTTGACCCCCCTCAATTGATTCTGGGGCTATCGAATAGTTTTTGACCCCCNAATTGATTCTGGGGATATCGAATAGTTTTTGACCCCCGCAATTGATTCTGGGGCTATCGAATAGTTTTTGACCCCCTCAATTGATTCTGGAGCTATCGAATAGTTTTTGACCCCCCTCAATTGATTCTGAGGCCATCGAATAGTTTTTGACCCCCCTCAATTGATTCTGGAGCTATCGAATAGTTTTTGACCCCCCTCAATTGATTCTGAGGCTATCGAATAGTTTTTGACCCCCTCAATTGATTCTGGGGCTATCGAATAGTTTTTGACCCCCTCAATTGATTCTGGAGCTATCGAATAGTTTTTGACCCC
>SAUE01000753.1:1803-12188 GCA_009724625.1 Deladenus siricidicola
CGTTTCTTTTTAAATTTTCGATTTTCGATAAAATTTTTCTTTCGATTTTCGATTTTCGACTATTTTCTTCTTTCGAAAATCGAAAGGCCTTCGTGATTTCGAAAATCGAAAATCGAAAGGAAAAAAGACCGAAAATCGAAAATAGTTACACCCCTGATATACACGCATACACACATGTAGACATACACATACAGGCGCACATATACAGACACCCACACATGTACACACATATTAATTTTGAATGGTCTAAAATATGTAATGTACGCAGTTACCATATGCACATTTTGCAGAAAAAAACAGTGTTTTCCCATTTCGACTCAAATGAAATTCAATTGAATTTTTCAAATTCAAGTCACCAGTTCAAGTTAATTTGAAAAAATTTCAAATTCAAGACGCCAGTTCAAATCAATTTGAAATAAATTTAAATTCAAGTCACCAGTTCAATTTGGTTTGAATTGGCGATTTGAATTTGAATTTATTTCAAATTGATATGAACTGGCGTCTTGAATGTGAAATTGTGTCAAATTAACTTGAACTGGTGACTTGAATTTTTTTCAAGTTCATTTTGTCGGTTCAATTTCATTTTTTGAAAAAAAGGAAAACACTGGAAAAAAAGCATACGGTAACTGCTATTTTTCATTGAGGTAAAATAAAAAAGTAACACAATAAAAGTCGAATCTCCCTTGCATGATTTTTGTAAATTTTAGGCGCAAATTTGAATAGTGTTGGCTACGGTGTGGCGACTCCGTTTGGCTCAGAGTGGAAGTCAGTAATGGCATTATGCTTGTTTTGTTAATATTTTTGGCAAAGAAATGCAGTCAGATTTGTTATTATTTAGAGACTTCATCAACCTCGCCATTCTCGCGCTTCAGGAGCGCGGTGAGCTGAAGAAACTGGAGAACAAATGGTGGTACGATCGTGGCCAGTGCCAGGGCATTGAGCAGGTCCGTTACATTATTACCCGCCTGTTTATATGAATTCGATTTTTTTACATTCTTAGGACGGCTCAAGCGCGAGTCTAAATCTGAGCAAGGTGGCCGGCATCTTCTACATCCTCATGGGCGGAATGATCGCGTCGATGTTGGCGGCGCTCGGCGAATTTCTATACCGCTCGCGCATCGAAGCGCGCAAGGGCCAAATCTCGTCGATGGTATACGACACAACCATTGCGATATTTGTGTGTCTCGTGAAAATTTGATAACTTTTAGCGAAGTCTACGCGAATCGTTTTGCGGCCAGCTGCGGCTTTCCCTGCAAGGCAGCGCCGTCGCCAAGGAGGGCAGCTCCGCGCACGAGGCGCTCAAAAAACACAAGGCAATTTTTCACTGTTCTACAATTCTTTCTTCACTCATTAAAAAACCGTAAAGGTTTACCCTCGCCTCTGCGAGTGCATAGTGCTTGTTGAAACTTGAATTCCGGAGTTTCAACTTGCGGATCATCATCCATGCAGATAACGGATCCGCATACCGATTGGAAGCAGATACCGAATTGGATGCAAGTTGTATCCAATCGCATCCATTTCGCAATAGTGGATTCCAATTGGATCTAATTTGAATCGAGTTCAGATACATCTTGCGTTCGCTTGCTTCGATCCATTTTTTACTCCATCCCACCAGGGATTTTTTCAATGAAAGCGGGCAAACGATCCACGAATGATTTGGGGAAAAGGAAGAACTTTACGAAATTTTCAATTATTTCTATGATTTTTTATCATTTTCTTTTCTACGTTAAAGCACGCCAATTGCAAACGACACGACAGCCAATAATAGCTTTTCAGGTAGCTTCTCTTCTCCCGGCCAACTACACCGAATCCACGGCCGCGCCCACCTCAATGGCGGGCAACGGTGTCGGCTCAGCGCTGTCCACCGCGCATTCGCCCCACAAACTGGGCGGAAAGCAACAACAAAAATCGGATAAGCAAAAAGCACCCGACAACAACAATGTGCCGGCCGTGAAGCCAACCGCAAATCTATCCTCGTCCACAATCCTAACACGACGCAATAACGCTACGGTAAAGGGCGCCAACGACACACCCTACCACAACCTCAAGGACGACGAAAGGGGAAATGAGGGTGGCGCGGGGGCGGAGAACAACAATAATCGAAGTGCGGATAGGTCAGCAAAACAACAAATGTCTAAACCGTATAATACCGTCGTTTAACATTGATTTTTTTGCATTTTTGTTTAAATTTAATTTTCGCTTATAATCAAACATTGTATGCACCGGGGTGAGAGGCTCATATATATAAACAATTCTTCAGGAAATTTCATTTTTTCAAGTCAATTTCTGAAAGTTTATGAGAGAATTTTTAAATTTGAACTTAGCATTGGAAACTGGAAACTTTTTGCACAAAAACATATGTATGATATTAAAATGAGCTTTTTTGTATTTATTTCCGGTAATTTCGGGAAAATTACCTTTGTTTTACTTTTTAACTTAAACGTATCGATAAAATTTTTACTTGGATTTGTAAAAATCTTTTCTCAAATTCCTTTTTCGATTGCCCATAAAATCAATGAAAATATTACTTTCAAAAACTAAAGCAGCTTTATCTAATTAATTATAATTTAAAAACAACAGAACTCAATCACTTTCACCACATTCAAATTATAAAAAAGAAAGTATAACGAGGAATCGGGGAGTGGGTGGGAGAAGTCTAGAAATAATCTCCAAGAGGTCGATAGCCACCGCCCAGCCCTCCACCCCCCCNCAAAACTTCCTAATCTCATAAACTGCACAACAAATGTGATTAAAGAGAATCTCTCAACAATATCAAGTACAATTATTCTACTTTTCTTTCTTCTTACTCTCACTCACTGCAAAACCAGTCCAATTCGTTCGGGCGTCAGGTCCGGGCACTTCCAATTGTAGAGATAATATTGTAGGTTCCCGTCGCCAATGCCGAATTTCAGCTCCTCCAAGACGCTTTTGTTTTCCATGAGATCCAAAGCGTTGAAAACATCAAATTGCTCCTAAAATCTTCCACACTTCAATCAGATGAAGTTGGCATATGACTGCATAGCAAAGGCCGTACTGCATAGCAAAGGGGGTCGGGTTTGAAATCCAGAGAAAGTGGAAGGAAGAGGAATCAGTGGTGTCACCAGGGGGGGGGAGGGAAGAATTCCACCATGAAGAATTTTTTTTAATTCAGTTTTTGCCTTGTAAAATATTAAAATTTCGGTAAGTCCGTTCCACACATAGAATAAAATTTTTTGCATGAATTCATTAAAAATTAATGATAAAATCGTAGCGCCAGTGAATGGTTCAAAAAAATCACACGAGAAATCCCCCTCCCCCATCAAAGAAGTTGATAGAAACGAAATTTGCCACATAAAAATCGCCCACCTTTCTGGCGAGAATAAGCGCGTCGTTCATGAGCTGGACGAACGGTACGGTGGCCGCCACGTTGTAGAAGCTGTAGGCGGCCTTTATGGTTTTATGGGTGGGGTGGTGCATAACCGACGAGGGCAAGCAGTAGAAACTTAGCAAATCCGTCACGTGGCCCCCCTCGTCCTATAAAAAACATTACGAAATATAATTCATCATTTTTTTTTCATTGGTCTTTTTTTTGGAAAAAAAGATTTGTCCAAAAGAGAATTCGAAGTAATTTTTCAAAGCATTCAAAAATCATAATATGGTATTCAAAAGGTTGCGGTATATCACCGTATTTCTGCCTCAAAAAACGCACTACCACTTCCCCGACAATCTAATAAATGAAATGTTTTTTGCTATCAAAAGCTATAAAAATATTTGCTAAGAATTTATCAAAAAAACAACAATAATAGTATAGTAAAAAAATAGAAATGGGAACCTCGATCACGTAGCTGTAGACGACGTTCTCGCGTTGGACGAAAAAATGCGCAAATTCGTCGGCGGTGAACGACGGCGACAAATCGAATTTCATCAAGTATTTGTTGAGCAAGTCAAAGGCCTCGGGAACATGCTTTGTCTCCAACGGCTTAATGCCCTTCAACTGAGGTTCCTGCAAAAATTGAATGTAAACAAATAAAAGTAATAGTCAAAGAGCATTTAGATTTTTTTAATTTATGCCTTGTGCCAGCAAAAAATATTGAACAAATCGAAACATTCGAGCAAAACCAATCTTTTAAATAAAAATAAATATTTGATACGAAAAAAAGCATTTTTACATCTGGCAGTTTGTAAAGTTTGATTGTCCTCTGCATGGTCATGTTTCGTGAAAGTTGTGAAAATTTCGTCTCTATCAACTTCTTCGGATTCAACGATCGATGCCAATATCTGAATGGAAATATCTGTACCGTTAAACCAAAATTCATTATTAAAATGGTTTAAAAAAATTTTCAGAAAAATATTTAACAAATAAATTTCATTGTGCACGAAAGACACCCCAATAAAATTTTAATAATAACAAAAAAACCTTCAATACACGAAAGTTTTTGTTCCATCTCTGTTGAAGAATATTCTTTGTAAAACGGAATAATCGAAAATAATCGTAAAATAAAAAAAAATAGTAAAATAAAAACAAATAAATTGAAGAAAAAGCCCACCTGCAAGCGCCCACCGGCTTAGGAATGACGACGCCGGCGGTGAAGGTGGCCTGGAAGATGCCGCGGTGGTTGACGCGCCGCGTGATCTCGCGAATCAGCACGGGCGCCACGCGCTTCTGGCGCAACTTTTTGTGAACGCACAAGAAGTTGATCTCCACCATTTTGAGCGTCTTGTCGTAGATGCGAATTTGCGCGGGCACGGCGGCGATGAACGCGAGCAGCTTGCCGGCCTTCCCCGCGCGCACGCCGCAGTGCCACTCCTTCACCCAACCTGGCGCCATTAGCGCCCTAGAGCAAAAAAGCATGAAAAAAAACATGAGAATATGGAAACAAAAATAAATAAAAATTAAAAAAAAACTTCAAAAAATACTGAAAATCCTGCAAACACAAAATCAAAATAAATTTTTTGAAAATAATCACCATCTCAAAAACTCGCGGCTGTAATCGAAGCGAAACATGTTTTCGTCGTCCTCGACATAGTTTTCGGTGAGCAAAGTGTAGATTTCGTCCAACTCGCCGTCGTTGAGAATGTCGACGTCCGCCCAGACGAACGGCTCGGGTAGAGAGTACGGCTCATTGCGCAGTTCACTAGGCTCTAGCGGCGGTTTTATGTAGGTATTCTCCGTGATTTTCTCCTCTATAAGATTGAAAAAATTTAATATATGTACTACATATATTATGTAGTAATATACAAAATACTATTTTAAAGTAAATTTAAACCTTCCGTGGTAAAAATTATTTGAAATTGTTGAAACCTAATTCAATTTCGATAACGAGAAAAATTACTCAAAAAATATTATTCAAAAATTTCCCCAATCGAAATTAACGTAAAAATTAATTCGTTGAAATCGAATAAACATCGCTCGGAAATGTAAAAATTCAACAAAATCTTCAAAAATTAAACCAAAAAATGAATTAAAAGAACGCAATGAAAAGGTATCCCACCGAGGTTCGGCACCGGTTGCGTCTTCCAGAACTCGTAGTTGTGCTGTTTCGCCTCGGACATATCCTTGGCCGCCGACGTTGACGCCTCAAGCATTTGAATTCGGCGCGCCAAGTCCGACGCCAACTCACTGTTCACCAGCGAGTCCAGCGACTTCATCACCGCCGAGTGCTCCTGGGGCGCGTCCACCGGCGCGGAAGCGGCACAATCGACCGCCGCCTTCTCCGGCTCCGTCTCCTCCACCGACGGCTTCGTCAACTCCGAGGCCTTAGCCTTTTTCTTATTCTTCCTCTTTTTTTGCGCGGCCGTCGGCTCAACGTTATTTTTCGCGTCCATTTTCGAGCACTGACAATAGCCTATAACAAGCGCGATGAAGTCATACAGAAAAGGAATATGGTTACCACCCGAAATCGCCCAAAAACAGCCCTATAGGTTTCCAAATGTTCTAAAATCAATAGAAACGACAAAAAACGCATTTCTGGCCCGCCAAGGTCATCCAAAACTTCAAAAACCACAGGGGGGACCAAGCTATAATTTTAAAAAAATCGAAAAAATTTTTTTGCTCGAAATCGTTTCAAAACAACTCAGAATGCATTAAAAATGAGTAGTTAGGCTATGAAACTTGCCTACTCTACTCGCCTAAGGTTTAGCCTAAGCCTAAGGACTCGCCTAAGCCTTAGCCTAAAAACTTGCCCACTAGAACTTGCCCATAGAGCTGTTTTGGGCGATTTCGGGTGGTAACCATATTCCTTAATTATACCAAAATAAGTATGTAATGAGAAATAAAGCAATCCCAAGCTCTTTCCTCAATAAATATTTACGTTATTATGATTAGAGTTTTCTACAACAAACGTAGTCAAAACTTGTAGCCCCTTCAGAGAAAATTTTTTGAATTCAGCCTACTTTACCCCCAGATTTCTAGACAATTTTTCGAATCGAATATTGTAAATCGACATTTTGAGTCTTGTTTAACATGCGTATATATATTTTATTTGTAGCATAAACCAATATCAAAAACGCGCTCAGGAGGGCCGAAATGCGCCGCTCAGCCTGGCCAATCTTTGAGGAGCAGCCATAAATACTCGACAATTAGTGAGCGGCATTGGCTGGCTGGCTGAAGATGAAAAATTTGTTTTGCAAAAACATTAAATTATTTGTTAATTCACCCGCATTTTCAAAAATAAAATTACTAACAAAAATACCGGTGGCCACCGCGGTTGAAACGGCACGGAAATACATTTTCAGGAGTGAATATCGTGGTGGACATTTTCAGGAGTGAATGTGTGATTTTTTTAATTTTTCTTGATCAGGAAGACATAATCAAAAATTTTGTTTTTAATCACAATTTTTTTGTCGTTGCGCGATTTTTCCTTCAACTTTTAACATTTGTATCCCATTTTTCGAGGAACATATCGAGGATTCAAGTTCATTTCCTATAAATATTATTGCCTTTGTTCACCGACAATCATTCTCTATCAACAAATAAATTTTATTTTAACAATTAAAAAGAAGCGAGTAAAATGGTACACAAAAAATTATAAGGCAAAACCTTATTTACAAAAATCTTAATGCATAACAGGTATCATCATCATCATCAAAAAAATCCCCCTTCCTCGCCCACGCCCAAGCGTTCCTCAAAATATAATTACGTCGCACAAATAAACTCTCATTTAATAAAGTCGTGTAGTAACCGACAACATAATATATAGCACAGGTATCCCATTTCATAACATTATTTTCGTTAAAACATTAGGCTAAAAATTTCCTTTAAAATTTTGCTCAATTTCGACAAAAACAACAACAAAAACCGATTCAATAAAAATAATTAAAATTTTATACAAAAAAATTCTACTAGCCCAATGCCTTAAAATTTTCATCCTGGCACGAAAATTTGGATCCAATGCCTGTAACATGAATCACTCTTTTTTAAATACGCTTCCAATTCTGAAAAGAATTTTTACAAAATTAACTTAAAAATTAAAAAAAATTGGTTAAAAAATTAGATTCGTTTGGACCTGCGAATTTTCATTGTTGGATTCAAGTTGCAGCAGTCGTCTTCAGATCACAATAAATATCACAAGATTATTATTTTTCCATTGATTTCCACCGTAGTCTACACGCAAATCCTTTGTCGTCAAAAATGTCGTCGAATGTTCAAAAAACGTTTTTTTGGTAGAACGAAAAATTATCGCGAAAAGCGCAAAAATGACCCGGAAGCTTAAGGCACCGCCCCCACATCCTCCTCCTCGTCCGTCTCGATCACCATCGCGCTGCTGTTGTTGTTGTCGAAAGCGGCGTCGTCCGAAAAATCCACGCCCGCCAGCGCCAGGATCGCCCTACACGCCTCCTCGTCCGTCTTCTGCAAATCCAGCCAGTCGAGCTCCGTGGCGTAGATGTCGTGGCCGATGAGGCGGCGACAGTCGTCGACGTGGATGTGCGAGACGTGCATGGTGCGCTTCGTGTAGGTTTCGTTCAGTGGCACTGAAATTTCGTCAATAGAAATTTAGTTTACAAAACAAAAATCGCCGACGAAACTACTCAAACAAAAAAAAGAAATTTATCGCAATTTCCTAAAAATAAAAAAAAATTCTTCAAAAAATCAAAAAAAACTACATAGTCACGAAAGTGATAATTAAAAATTACACGGAATTGGTTCTGCTACAGACACATCGGTTGGCGGCGGCGGCATTTCTGTTTCCGCGAGCGGTTGTGAAGTCTCCTTCGCCGCCACCGTATGTGTGAGGTTGAAGGCGGCCGGCGCACTTCGGCCAAAGTCGCTGAAGGACTCGGAGTGGCGATTTTCGCTAAAGCCTAAAAATCAACAATTTTAACAGGTATCACGTATAGCGTACCAAAATAGAAGAGGGAACTTACTGCAATGAGCGGCGCTGGAGCCGAAGTCGAACGTGTCGGATAGCCTGCGGTCCTGCGCAAACTGCGTACGATGGGAGAAGGCGACGCCGCGCTTCGCCGCCTCAGCGATTTGCGCCGCCGTCGCCGGGTCCAGCGAGTCCTCGCGCGTCTTCCACTTCGCGTTGGCGTTGTGAAGCGCGGGCTGGCGGCGCTTCTTCATCAAATCCGACAGACGCTGCTGCAGCTTCACCGTCTCGGCTTGGAAGAGCGCAATTTGCTCCTTTCGTTTCGAACGACTTTCCTGAGAAATTTGATACTACAATACGTTTCAACCAAATTAAAAACAACCGCTTTTCAATAATTATATCGTACACACCACGGTTGGGCGGAAGTAGAAATGTTCAATTCGGATTCGCAATTCTGATGGATGAAAAAAATTTCGGAATTCCGAGGCCAAAAATGGCCGGAATTCCGCATTTCGGAATCGAAATTAATTAAAAAAAATTTCGATTTTTTCTAATTTCTGTCATGTTTACTTTCATAAGATGTTTTGTAATTTTTAGGCGGAAATTGTTTATAATATAAAGCAAGTAGAGAAAGCAAGCCATAGAAAATATAGAGGTATAGAAAACAAGATAAACAAATACCTAAATGTGGCATAATCAATTTCATAGAAGTTGCGGATTATGATGGAAGTAAAGCAATTTTTCGAAATTGTCATGCCCCTTTTAAGTCCAAAAACTTCCGAATTCCGACTCGGAATAGCCAAAAATTCGGAATTCCGAGGCCAAAAATGGCCGGAATTCCGCATGAATTTCACCAAGAATTCGAAAATTTTCACACCAGCAGAACACACGAAAGCTTTAGTAATTATTTGTACTTCCGGAATCAGGGTCGCCTTTTCCATCGACATGATTGCGTCTTACAAAGAAAACATGCAAAATTCGGTGCGGTATGTAATAATCATAATATACGCACTGTATACAATAAAACATAATTAAAAAACTTTGCAAGAAAAATAGTCGGTATTATTAAGCAAAAAACTACCCCAAAAAGTCACTTTTTAATTATTTTCGGCCACTTTTTTTCGGTCAATTTATTTGGTTAAAAACATGAAAAAATACATCGAAAAATATCGAACTACAAAAACTAGAAAAAATAAATAAAATATAAATGTAAAAACCTTGGACATTCCGCGACTCTGCTCCAAGCGCAATTGCCTCTTCTTCTCCTTGAATTGCTCGATGAGGCGATCGCCCTTCTCGCCGTAGCTTTTTGCGGCGTGCGTGGACGACGCCATCGTGCGCTTAACGCGGAGCACGAGCAATTGGGCGTAGACGAAGTCCTTGAGCGTTTTGACGAAATCCTTGCTTGAATCAGCCATTGCGAATTATCTGAAAGAGAAAGTTATTATTGGGCGCTATCCCAACAACAAAACGAATTATATCCACACCCAATGAGCTTCCTAGCTTCATGATTACAACATGGTATGGGATGGGGGGGGGGCGCAAAGAAATATTTCATTAAAAAAGTAGTAGCAAATTTTCCCGCGCACATAAAAGCGAAATCATTTGGGGACGACATATGTATTTTTTATAGTTAAATCAACATATAATAAACGGAGAAATAGCGTAAAATTAAGTATACCTGCTAAATATATGTATTCTTCGAATAAGGCAAAAAAATGTCGATTAAAAATGTGAGAATTTGGTGCTGCTTTTCCAAAATCGAAAAAAGCGTTAGATTTGATTATCGCAAAAAAGTTGGTTGAGTCTAAATTTGCTGACTGTTCAAAAACCGCGAAAAAACGTATATATGTATTTCACTGAAATGGAACGACTGATTTGTATTTTCTTGAGCATTTTCAAATGAGTGAATTACCTCCACCTTTGGTGGCATAACGTTGCAGTCCAAAAAATAATCAGAAGGAAAAGTGCGAAATTTGGCTTGGTCGGACCACGGGCTAAAATTGCCCGTTATGGAGATGCTCGGACAAAACATGTCAAACCCGCCATTCGAATTGGATCCAATTGGATGCATCCAAAACACTAAGAGATTTCCGA
>SAUE01000756.1:3779-18915 GCA_009724625.1 Deladenus siricidicola
TTGTATTATTTACTGTAATATTTACTGTAATCCTTAAAAAGTCCTTGTAAAATTTTCAAAATTTTTTTATAAACTGTTTCAGTTTAAATGTATAAAAAACTGTACTTTCAATAATCACAGCTTTTACGCATAGTTTAAATTACATTCAAATTCTACAATTACAAAGTCTTTTGTCACGATCCTTCACGTATAAAGGTAACAGTTAAAAGAAATTTTCAAAAATTAATCTTTAAAAGATGGTTTTGTTAACTTTCATATACAATATAGTTACATTTTATATTTTTTATGTTTATTGACAATTTTGTTGTTTATTCGCTGTGCACATATTGTTTGTTTGTTTGTTGTGTTCAAGTGTAGTACTGTATGTATTTGTTTATTTCATTTATAAAGTTTCAATTTTTACAAATTCGCCGCCGGCCACTCCCTCGGGATTCACAAAAAGTTTCCGAATCTTTTTGAAATTATTGTTTTGTTTTAGAAAATATTTTGCCGAAGAGTTTTTAATAATTTTTAAAATGCAAATTTTGATTATAAATTCCAAATTCTTTGCCATTTCCTTAGCGAAATTATTCAAATTTTGCGTTTTTACGCACATAGCAGGCATAACAGATTTTCAGCAAAATTTATTTTATGATAATACGGTGTGACTTTCATACGGTTAATTGCTTTCTCTTTCGAATCGCTGGATTAATACACAAAAGCTAAGGATATTAAGTAGTTCTGAATTTGATTTTTTGCCACCAAATAAAAAATAAAAAATACACAGATACATATTGTAGCCTAATGCTGTAACTTGCCAAATCCTCAATGAATCCGCAGATACCACCATTCTGCATTCGGATCAGGAGGAAATAAGATTCAAAAAATGGAGTCATGAAATTGATTTTACATCAAAATCTCCAATTTTCTCGTAGGCATAAATTATTTCGCAAGCCTTTTATTATGAAAAATTGTGAAAGCAAAAAAGATAGAAAATTGAAATTTTTTAATTTTTAGAAAATCCGATTTCCGGTGGTAATATTTTAGCCGCGGCAATCTGAATTTTTGTTGTGTCTTCGAAATTCCGAAATGAAATTTTTAACTTCCGCTCAACCCTGATCCGAATTCTTTTTTTTTCTGTTTTCGTATTTTTTTAGTTCACTGTTTATCATAATGTTTTCTTTACTGAGCTTTTAGTACAAGCTTTTAGCGAAAAAAGCTAAAAGCTTTTCATTGGCATCCGGAATGCATCCTTTGCCTCCCTCCTGGTAGTTTTGAGTGTGTTTTTGGGAAAAAATGTTTTCGGTGTTGGCAATTTACCGTAGCCAACGATTGTACCTCATTTTGATTGGCAGGAAAAGCGCGTCAAAATTGTCAGATTTTGTTTTGTGGATAGAATGTGAGGATTTTTTTCTTTTAGCCGGTACAATTGACAAATTTGAAATATTTTTTTATATATTTCCATTGCTTTCAATCCAAATTTCTCTAAATAATCAAATTTTAATCAATTTTTAAGTTTTGAAATTTTAATACTTAAATTTAAAGATTTATTTTTTAATTATATTATTAAATGATTTCTTTTAAAACTTGATCCCCTAATCAAGTAAATTTGTTTTTATAGAGAAGTTTGGCAAAATGAATAAGAACGATTTGGTTAAAACAACTGGAAAACTTGAGTACGATGATGGCGACGAATCATTCTCTACGGTAGACGATCATATGGTGGGCGATAAGAGCAATCACGTGCGCATGACGATCAACTACCGCGAGCGCTGTCGAATGCACGACCTCAACCAGGCGCTCGACGAATTGCGGCGTGCGATACCGTACGCGAGCAGCAACGGAAACGATACGCGTCGATTTTCGAAGATTGCGACGCTTTTGCTAGCCAAAAACCACATTCTCATGCAGGTATTCAAACAAAAAAATTACTGTATTGCAACGAAAATATTTTACATATAATTTGCATTTGTCATTGCAACCTCTGCGAATTATGTATTGTGTATTATGTATTTGTTACATAATTGTTGGTAACTTTGCAAATAATGAAAATTCTTATAATATTTTCAACATTTTGCATAGGTTAATTTTGAAATTTTGTATAATTTAAATACATATGCATCAAATACTTACCGTATTTATTTATGCAAATAACAATAACAAAAATACATACTTCAGACCAAATCGATCCAAGAACTGCAGCAAACAGTAATTCGACTACAAAATGCCAATGGTGTCGTCAATCAGTCGAATCAAGTTTAACGCATTCTACATACATACATATGTATATGTAATGATTCTACAGTAACTGTGAAATCAATCAAAATTGGAGATTTGAAATTTGAAAGTGGATTTCAATGTTAAATAAATTTTTATATTTTCGTTTCTGATAAAATTGGAAATGAATGCAAATTACAAAAATTTTGTTGAAAATTTAGCTACAGTGACGAAGTCTTGAACTTTTTTTGTGGCGTTGCAAAACAATTTTTGTAGTGATTAAAAAAACTGAATAATTTTATTTTCCATAAATTTTTTGCAAAATGTTTTTATATTTTTATGCAAAATTTTTTTTGTAAATTTTAACTTTTTAATTTGTGTCAATTTACTTTACTTCAATAATTTTGAATAATCTTTATTTATTTTGTTCTATTAAATCTATCGTAAGCAACACGTAAGGTATTCACACTCCATTCATTCATGCATATCGTACACAACCGTCTACATTTCACACACATTTCATACTCACACATTGTGTGTAGAGTGTGTGTAAATGTATGTGTGTGTATGTGTACTGAGTTGTTTGTGTAGTGTGTGTGTGTTTCTGGAATGATGAGTTGTCAATGTATGTAACATAATGTATGTATGTATTTGCATTAACAAGGGCACATTCAAATAAATATAATTCATAAATTACAGTAATGTCCAATGTCGCCGGCTACTGTAAACGACAAACCCCACATTAAAAAAATACGGTAACACGTCAAAAATTGTGAGCTAATTTCAAAAAGCAAAAATAAAATAAAAATTTGTGTCTGTCTATGGGTAAGGTACAGTAATACAACTGTAAAACATTGTATAATTGTAAAACAAATTTGTTGCTAAATTAAGTGATTTAATTAAGAATTGAAAAAAAAACATAAAATAATAACAAAAATGACAAAAAAATTACAAATTTTGGAACAAAAAAAAGTAAAAATAAAAATTTTTAAGCAAAATTTTGTGTGTTGTGAGGAGTCAATGCCGAAGGCGGTCCCAAGGTATTTTGCGGAGCATAAAAAAATTTTCAATTTTTTATTTTTGTAGGTGAGGATTGTAAAAAAAGGATTTGCAAAATTGCAATCCCAAAACTATCAAAGCGAAAATTTCTCATTTGGTCAATAATATATTGGCCCCACATCCGTATTGCTGGTGCTCTGCACAAAAACACCTGAACCGCCTCTCTCATGGTCAATGTATATCGTGGTGTGTATATCATGGTGTGTTGTGTTGTGTGTTTTCAATGTCATATTATAATTAGTGTTGAAAGAAACTCCAAATTTTGGTCTAAACGCTCATTCGCACCCCGGTCAGAACTCTGAATCAGCAGCCCAATTAAAGTTTGTTTTCGAACCAAAATTTTTTTTAAATGGTAAACTTCTACTCCAAGTCGGACTTTCGAACACTTCCGAATTCAAAATCGCTTTTTGTATTATTTTATTTTTTTCTGTAAAATTTTCTTTGTACATATACATAATACATATGTGTATATATGCGCTACTCCGATACATACATAATCTTTTTTGTTTCACAAAAAAAACATCCCAAAAATTTTCTAACTCAATTCGCAAAAAGCTGAAATTTGGCATTAAATTTAATTAAATTTTTGTGGTTTAAAAAGTTAGAAAGTGCCCAAAATTCATTTTTTTCTATTTTTTCGTGTGTGTGTGTGTGTGTGTGTGTGTGTGTGTGTATGTATGTATGTATGGGTGTATGTCTGTATGCTTTGTGTCTGTTACACTCAGCGCGTGTCCATTTCCACGTCATTTTGCATTCGCGCTGCAGTGGCGGCGGCGGCGGCGGCGACCGCGGCGGAGTCGCCGGCGGCGGCGGCGGACGCGGCGGTGGCGGTCGCCGGCGCGTCAGAAGCGAAATGATGCTTGGGCGGTGGTGGAACGAAATTCACGCCGCCCACCACGTCGTGCGTGTTCTTGTAGTCTTGGATCACGTCAAAGATCAGACCTAAACGTGTGTAAATTTTATATACATATGTGCAGATGAATACATGTTAGATTTTGTAAAAACAAAGTTTATAATTTGGCAGTTATTCTGAAAAAGAAATAAAATATTTTACGTTTCCAATCGTCCACAGTATGCTCAGAGGTTTCCACAGAAGCATCGTATAGCTCAGGAGGCGGAGCGTCCACCTCCGTCGAATCATACCATAAGCGCACGTAGCTGTGGTTCAGCGCATCTCTTACAGTAATCCTATCGTTGGGATCGATTACCAACATTTTTGAAATTAAATCCCTCGCGTTTTCTGCTGAAACACAGTAAATCGTATAATAATTGGTTACTTTATGTCTGGCCACTCCGATTACTGTATTACTGATTGTAATAAGACTGTGTGATCACAAATTTTTAATAAAAACCCAACACAAAAACCTTTTCAGTATTTTTTTAAAATAAAATCAATAACAAATGATACCGTTGAGGCGGTTATCGTGGCGTTCCGGGAATTGAGAGTCGGGGAATAGCGCGTCCCACGCCATCGGCTCACAGCGCGGCCGATTCTGCACATAATGCTTTACGGTAGTGTGGAGACGATCGACAAAAGTTTTGTGGGCGCTGCCTACGATCTTCTCGATCTTCGACCATTGATCGACGTGATCCGTGCCCGGAAACAGCACCTGACCGAGGATCAACTCTCCAAAAATACAACCAATCGACCACACATCCACTAAAATAAATTTATTTTTCATTTTTTAACCTTTGTCTTTTTATAAATTAAATTTTTTTTATTTCTTCCAACATTTAATTTTACAATACATTACATACATTACTATTAAGCACATACATATTTTCATAAATTGTAATTAAAAACAAATTAACATTTTTAATAATAAACAAATTATCCAAATGTTATAAACATTTATGCACACAAACCTACCGTTTTCGGAGTATCCGGCACCGAGAATGACTTCGGGCGCACGGTAGTAGCGCGTGACCACGTAGGGCGTCATCATCGCGACGTCGCCCGCATTTCGCGCCAAGCCAAAATCCAAAATTTTCAATTGGCATGAAAAATTTACGACGATATTGCTCGGCTTCAGATCCTAAACGCAAATACTGTACTGGTCAATTTGTTGCACAAATACATAACATTTATAATTTAGCTAACAAAACTTTAATATCTTTTAAATTTTGGCTTCAAAAATGAAAAATTTTTTCTTTTAATTCATTTATAATATTAAAATATGGTAACTTTTTAAATATATGGTAATAGAAATGTACCCTGTGGATGATGCCTGCCTTGTGTAAGTGATGAATGCCGCAGAGCATTTGGTATAGTAGGAAGGACATTCGTTCGTGGTCCAGTTCCATTTGGATGACTTGCGAAAGATTTGCGTCCATAAACTCCATCACCAAATAAATGTCGTTGAATTCGTCCAAGGTGTCTTGAGGCGAATATGCATTGAGCAATTTTATTATCTGTAAAATCGATTAAAAAATTTCATGTGCACAACGATTAGGCTATGATAAACACAAAAAAGGATATAAAATTAATTTCATATGAAATATTATTATATATTAAACAAATATTACATGTACGGGGTAAGAAAAGTTTCGATTTTCGATATCACGAGGGTCTTTCGATGTTCGAAAAATCGGCCATTTTTTCGAAAATTTCGAAAATTTTTAAAATTTTGAAGGAAATTTTTGTTCCATTCAACCTCAGCCTAATATAGTCAAAATTAACTCAAAATGTGACATTTTTATGAGTTGAAATAATAAATTTGGCTCTAATTATCGAGGACTTATTGCCAACATTTTTCTATTCAACCATATTCTATTAGCCTTTTTTCATATAAAAATTACTTAAAAATACATAATTGATATATCAAAAGATGTGCCAAAAACTCTTTCAGATAGAAGATATAAATATTTAACAAAAACATTCGTTTCGTTCAAAAGATAAACCAACAAGTGTGGCGGCGGTTTCTTTCCCGACAACCTAATATTATATTTCTTTTTTTTCAGAAACTAAAAAAAGCTGAAAAAAGTTTAGAGCATGCTTTCAAAATATTGCTGCACTTTTCAATTTGTTGCAAATCAAAAGTTTAAATCTCAGCCTCGTTTGTAGCAGATTTTTAATTTTTAAAAATTTTCAAAGTGAAAAAGTTGCAAAGTTAACGAATGCTTGGAAGTAAAGTATTGCATTAACTTGAATACTTTTTGAATCAATAAGGATCTAAAAATGTATCCAATTTGGGAAAAGCAAAAGAAAAAGAAATTCAAATTATATCCAATTTGAATACATTATAAAAAATGTATTCTATTAGATACAAATTGCATCCAACACGGATACGGTGAATCTGCACATCTATCTGAGATTCTAGTTACAGTACTACAGGTTACGGCCCCTTTTTTGAAAGTGGAATAACTTTTTTTCTACTGAACCGATTTTGAAAATCAAAAATGTTTCGGAATGTACGCGTTATGTGGTTTTATTTGACGTATTGCGGAAATTTGCCGCGCGGCAAATTTTGCGCCCTATACATGTTATATGCCGTTCGACGTGAAAAATTATTCTGCGTTCAACGCCGCAAAGAGCTCGTTTTCTATATAAAAAGTTATGATCAAAAAACAGACGCCTTTCAAACTTTCACATATTAAACTTTATTAAAATAAACGCACAAAAATAACAAAAAAAGTAACAACGAAAGAGAATCTCCCCTTTTCATTTTTCAAGTTGAAGTAAAAGCTTTTGAAATGGCGCAAAAAACTTTGGCTCAAAATGAATTATTTCGAGATTTTTTTAAGCAAGAAAAAAAAGTCAAATTACAAGTGTAGAACAAAAATTTGAGTGAAGAAATTTTCCGCCGCATTTCAAAACGCTTTCACTTCCACTTCAACTTGGTAAAATGAAAAGTGAAGTTTTTTACTTTGCCAATTCATTTTTCTAAATAAAGTAAAACTTATAATGGCTTCACTTACGATTTCATGGTGAAAACTTGCTTCATTTGGAAACACTGATTATAATATGTATTAGACTGATAATTTGAATTTTTTGAATTGAAAAAAACTTCACTCACATTGCGGTGGTTGACCAGGTTCATGATCACGAACTCTCGGTAGGCACGTTTGGCGTGGGTGACGTTGGCGAAGGGTTTCGTCAACTTTTTAATAGCTACCAATGTATTTGTTACCGTATCCAGCGCACTCCTAAAACAATCACCTCAACAGTTGCGCAATACTCTCCGAAAAAAAGTCGACTTACAAGACGATTCCCTGAGCACCGGAGCCGATCATCTTCACGTTTGTGTACCGTCTCAACAGCACAATTTTCTGCTCGCGAATTTCGATGGAATAGAATTTGCTCTCCTGTGCCGCAGCGGCGGCGGCGCCGGTGACGGGCAGACTTGCGCCTGTCGCAGCGTTGGCGCTGCTGCCGGTTGCGTTCGCCGACGACGTCGACGCGGCATTCTCAGGCTCTACCGGTGGTTGTGGCTGCTGCTGTTGCTTTTGCTGCTGTTGATAATTTTGCATGCTAAATGTCATGACGTCGAATTTAGCTTATTATGTGCATACGATATTCTCTTACAATAGAAATATTGTAACAATAAAAAAATGAACAATTCCACTAATGTTTTTGAATAAATGTTTGCAAGCATTTATTTTTTCGAACGCAAATTTGCGTGGGAGTAGAAATGTACATATTATTGAAAGAAGTATCTGGGTATTTCCGGCAAATGATTTAATGACAACCTTTGCTAATTGATTTAAAATTAATAATTATTGCTGATAATTCGACAAAAAATTTTTGTTTTGTTTTTTTGTCTTATCATCATTCTCGTCCATGACAAAGTAATGACCTTTTCAGTAATATCAAATTAAATTTTTGCTCAATCTATTGTATTATTATGTATTAGACAGTTTGGTGATTATGGAATGCTTTAGTGATTGTGGAATTTATAAGGGCAAAAAAATAAAAATAATTTTTTTCATTAAATATAAATAATCGAAAGTTTACTTGTTGGCGAATGCTTGACAGCTGCTGGTGGTGGCGTCGTCGACGCTGTCGAGGGTGATTTCGGCTGTGTCCGCAGCAAAATATTTATCGTTGTTGCGAGAGCCGATCAGCGTCGAAAGTGTGCCTGCGTTTGAGGATGAGCCCAGCCACTGAAAATTATGTTTGAATTGAACAAAAATTTCTTCAATAATTGAAAATTATTTAAATTTTCGAAAAAAATTTCGAAAAAAATTGGTAATACTCTCATAATTTCGAAAGTCGAAAGGAAAAAACACCGAAATTCGAAAATTTTCTCAGCCTTATATATATATATATACAAATTAAAAAAAAGTATAATGTGTACAATGTAATGTGAATGTTATAATAATGTACACCAGGGGTGCTAACATTTCCGATTTACGATTTACGAAAAATCGGCCGATTTTCGTAAATTTTCGTAAATTTTTCAACATTTTCCAAGAAAATTTTAATTTTTTAAAACTCAATATACGTTCGAATTGGCGCGAAAAATGTGGATATTAGTGGAAAAAGAAAGTTGACAAATTCAAAAACGCTCAGATGAAAATAAAAACAGCAAAAAAAAGCAATATGAACAGAACTTTCTTGAAAAAAAATTAGGAAAAAATTTTGAAAAAAATGCAAATTTTCAATCGAAATTTGAAAATTTACGATTTACGAAATTGCGAGGTCCTGAAAATTTACGATTTACGATTTAAAAATTATTTTCGTAGCACCCCTTGTACACATTACACTTTGATCAATGTATTATATACGTATACCAACCAATATGTAATGTATAATGTATATAATGTATAATGTATATTTATAGTATGTATTTCAAAGTATAATAATTTCAAAAGAAAATACAAAACACAAAAACAATGCAATTTTTTTCGAAAATCAATTATTATCTGTAAATTAAAAATGTTAAAAATAATGTTAAATACAAAATAAAAAATTTCACTAAATGTTTTTGTCAAATGAAATATTTGTAACTATTTTTTGAAATATTGAAATAATTTTAACAATATTTTTAATGAATGATATTTCTAAAAAAAATTTAACGAAATTTTTTAACATTTTTTTTGCATTGTGCCAAACATCTTCCTAAAAGCTAATACGGTAGTTAGTACCTGAGTGAAGTTATCGAAAAAGCTGCTTAATTGTCCCTTCGTTTCGCGGATGAGAATGCCGAATGACGAGGCGGAGGCCGTCGAGGACGTCGAGTGCACGGCCGAGCTACTGTAGGAGGGTATTGGATTTGGCGATACGCTTAGGCCGTAATTGTTTCCACCAGCGCATCTACTCTCTTCCGGCCGCTCCACACGTTCCTCTAACTTTCTACCGTAATAAGCAGTGCTGGTCGGTGGTAACGGTGGTGGTGCGCTATTCGAACTGTGGCAGCTATCGTATGCGTTGGTTGTCGTACATGCGAGTAGGTCCTCCGAATTTGCTGTAGTAATATTACTGTACTCCGGTTCCGAATTACTGACGCGAAAATATTGCAGCGTATCTGGCGATACGGTGTTCTGTGCTGTAGCTGCTGCTGCTGCTGATGTTGCTGTTGTTGTTGAGCGCGTTGAGACGGAAGAGAAGTTCTCTTCGTTGTCTTCTACAAAAATGGTATACAAAAATGGTATATGGGTCACGTGTTCCTCACTCACACAAAAATAACCACGCACAAAAAATTACGATATCAAAAATTGTAAAGACTCTATCGCAGTATACACGGCGGCCCATGCAAATATTCGCGTCCCAAACTTTTTTTCCTTTTACATAAAAAATAAAAATTGGAATTTTTTTATGAATTTTTGGTACTTTCGGACCTCCCAAAAAATATTTTATTTTAATATTTTTTTTAGATTTTCGGCCACGGGGAATTCGAATTTAATAATGTTTCTCACTGATTTTGTTATTTGTGTGCAGTTTTTGACATTTTCACTGTGGGGGTGGGGTATAGCGACCGTGTGTTGAAGTCACCGAGTCAAACTCTAACTCTAAGCCAAATTTAAACAAAAATTATTAAAAAATATTTTTTATTGGTCCGATAACCGGAAAGTTTTTTTTCTATTTTTTGTAAAAAAGAGAAAAAAGTGTGAGCGAATATGTATGTCCATGGGACGCGTATACTGCGATAGAGCAATTGTGAATAATATATGTAAAAAATACCAAATTCAAATAATTCACATTGTGCAATAAAATCGTTTTCAAATACATATGTATGTATGTAATCACGCAAATCAATTCGCTTACAGTGGAAATTCAAATCTTCAAATCGTTTATACGTAGTGCCAACAATGAAAAAAAAAATGAAATGTGACGTGACATAAAATCAATCAATCATATCAACATATCAATCATATTAAAATATCAACAAATTACACCTGCAAAAAATTAAAATATGCTTTTTCGATTTTCAATTCCAAAGATTGAAATTTGAATATTTTTTTAGAATTTTTAAAAATTGTAAAACGCAAATTTTAGCACAAAAAAGTCGAAAAGCAAAATTTTTCTGGAAAATTTTCAGACTTTTCGAATTAATAAAATTATGTTTAAATCAACAACTTTTTGCCTTTTGTGTGGCATGCAAAAAAATGGAAAAATATTTTCATTTTCAGAAATCAGTCAATTTCTCGGAAAATCCAAAAATTTTATCTGAGTATATTCCTACGGTATTTTTGATGAATTGAGCTTAGAAAATATCAAAGTTCAATTTATTCCAAAAGAAAAATAAAGTCAATTTTTCTCATTATATTATAAATATAAAAATATCAACAAAAATCAAAAAACAACCACAATTATTTAGAAAAAAATTATAAAAAACCCTGGTTTGTTCTCTCATTCATACAAACTTTAAATGTTGTGAAAAAAAAGAATGACATCAAAAGCATATACATGTATGTATATGTATGTGTGTATGTATGTGTATACATACATATTGAGCTAAATGAATGATAGTATGTATAATATTAGGACACAAAATACGATATGAAACACAAAAATAAATAAATAATTAAAACACTTTGCGAAATAATGGCTAAATCAAAATCGATAATATTCAGTCAGTTTTCGTGTAAAGTGATATTGTTTGAAGTGATATTATCAGCGACAAAACCAACCAAAAAATATCGAGCACAAATGCCAATTCTTTTTTGTTCAAATGTAGCAAGTATAAAACTAAAAAAAGTTGTAAACTCTCTGTACGTCTGTATCTCTCTCACTTTCTCACTCTTATTCTTTCTCTCTATGTCTGTTTTTCCAAATCTTACTGTGTTTCTCTATGTCCCTAACTTTGTCTGTCTGTCTCTCTGTCTTTCTCACTCTCTTACTCTATCTTACATTTTCTCCGTATTACTTGGCACACATTCGAAATGTATTTAGCATTTTGCGAAATTGCGTCAATTTGAAGAAAAAAATGAGGAAAAAAACTTTTAAGAAAAAATTGTAAAACACAACACTGAAAGTTACAAAAATAAAAATTTTTTTGATATATGTACGCATGTGTATACGGTAGCTTTCCGTCTGTATGTCTGTCTGTATGTCTCTTGTGTGTGTCAGTGTATACTGCGAACATTACTACAGTATACCGCACCAAAATACAAAATGATAATTTGTTTAAATTCTTTCCGTTCAAGTTTTATTGTTCGTAAAAGTATAAAATGTGAGGAAAAAATGCGAAAAATGTAGCAAAAATTAAAGCGAAACAATTAATTATATGTAAATGCGCCTTCGAACACATTCAAAACATACATTTACGTAAGAAAAGAAAAGATAAGTTTTTAGACGTTTTCTCAATCTTTTATAAATAATAAACTTTTCACAACACACACAAAAATCTTGCACACACACAAACACAACACACACTGCACACACAAAAATTAACAATCGCAAATTTCCACTATTAATGCAAAATGCAAATTTTGCAGGTGAAAAGCCGAAAAACAGTGCTCTAACTCTTTGGCGAATAGCACGTGAAATCCATGCGCGGATTGATGAATTTGAGCATGTAATTTGCATGCAAATGCGTACAATTTACGCATGTACCCTACCTTGCTCGCGCGATTGATGCCAATCCTTGCGGGGAGAAGGTAAGTTACCGTAACGCTCAAAAGCTAGTTACCGTAACGCTCAAAATCTAGTTACCGTAACGCTCAAAAGCAAATTATCGTAGTAATGCCGGGAACACAAAAACATTATATTGTAATTTGGCTAATAATAATGACGTAAATCGGTCTGCCAATTGTGTCAAACATGAATATTTACGTAGTTAACGCTCCATAAAAAAACTTCAAAACATTTTGTTAAAAAATTGAAAAAAAATTATTTGCAAAAATCGCAAAATAATTTTTATATTCGCATTTTTTGTTGCAAATTTTAAATTGCAATTTTTGTTCAAAAGCCGAAAAATTGCGAAATACAAAATTGGTACAGTATGAAAGTCAATGGTACACTGTAAAGCGTACTTTTAATATTTAAATTTTTTATAAAAAAATTAAAAATAAATTAATCCTATAACGATGACTTTAATGAAATTTAATTTTTGCGTAAAACGAATCAATGTATGTATGAAACAAATCTATATACATACATATGTATGTATGAAAGAAAGTGTTGTCTGTCCGTCCACAATGAAATTAAACTAAAAAGCACAAAAATGTGTTGAAAAAAAAACATAAATAATCTGCGTTAATCTCCAATTTTAATTTAATTTTTAATTTTTGTTTTTATTATTAAATATTTATGTGAGTAAGTGCGAAATTTTAATTGCAAAAATCACGTGGCATCTTTAAAGGTTCACCTCAATTATGATGACTTGGTTTCTCATTACGTAACATAATGACTTTCTCATTATCATTATCTTCTCGGTGATACATACGCACATAACCTAACATACATACATACGTCAATCATTAGGCAATATTCTCATTACAAAAAAATCTGAAATTTTTGATAAAATTTAAATTTGAAATTTTTTAGCAAAACTATTATAAACGAAATGAAATACGTATGTAGTAGGGGGGTCTTCACACCACAATACATACTATGTATCAAGAGTGGGCCCCAAATAAATTTCATTTGCGAAAACCGCAAATCGCAAATAAATTTTTATTTTCGCAAATCGCAAATTTTTGCCCAAAAAAGCCGCAAAAACCGCAAACCGCAAATTTTTTTATAAAAAAATTCTTTGCAACAAAAATTTTATAAAAAAATTCATATCGTTTATTGATATCTACATCGCGAATTTCGCGAATTTGAATCTCTTACATCGCGAATTAAAAAAAAACAGTTTTTATTTTTTCAAAATTTGCAAAAAAATTTTCGCAAATCGCAAATTTCACCACCTATATATGTGTGTTTGTGTGTGTGTGTGTTTGTGTTTGTATATGAAATATTATTATTTTGAGTTGGTAGAAATAATATTAAAGCTTTTGGCTGAAAGTGTCAATACTTTACGCAAAATTTTTTTATTAATATTTTAACCCCACACAAATACGAAAATAGAAATCACAAAAAAAAGAAAAGCAAACAAAGCTTTGAGTACGAACATACCTAGAAGGAAATTGGCTTGATTTTTGCGAACCGGATTAAAGCGATTTGCATGCACACTTTTCAAATACAATTTCGCTTCACAACTGTACATATGTATGTACATATGTGTGTGCATATGTGTGCATATGTAGCTCATGTGTATTCACAATTGTTTTTATTTTGAAAATTATTGCAAATGTAGCCATAAAATGTTTTCTGGTCAATTTTTGGCGTTCACCTGTACATATACCCCCAGCTGATGCAGCAAACATTTCCGTTTCTATTTTCCGGTTTTTTTAGACTAAAATTTTTCGTTTTTTTCCCTTTTTTTCCCGAAGGTGATCTATCTCTCCAAATTTACAGAAAAATCATGCATATACAAAAAATATAAGAATTTTTCAAAAATTTTTAATAGTTTCTTTTTTTTGCGGTAGGCAGGGTAAAATTTTTTGTTTTTCATTTTTTAAAGTTTTTTCCATTTTTCATTTTTCCTTACGTATGTAGTGTGTGCACTTCCCTTTCACCTAGTTATGTAGTGGGTAATAACAACTGGAAAGAATATCATCGAGTTTCAAAGAAATGGCTGCGGGGAAGAGCTGCGACGGGAGACAACCGGCCGGCCGAGATGATGGTAGTCTTCCCTTTTGCACAGCCATATTCACCCACTACACGTAAATGAAAATTTATGTTTTCAAAAATTATCTGAAAAAGTTCAAAATTAAAAAAATATCTTTAATGTGCATATGTATTATGTATGAACGATAAATTTTGGTTTGTGCCGCACACATTGGCTAATGCCACAAACACGTTTTCTATGTTGACAAACACGTTTTGCAATTTTGACAAACACGTTTTCTATTTTGACAAACAAACACACCTTCACGCGGCACCAAAAGCAAAGAAACCTGGCGTTTTTTCATGGAATTTTGACCAGCGCACTTGCTGCTGCTGTTGCTGTTGTTGTTGTTGTTCCTGCTGCTGCTGCTGTTGTTGCTGCTGCTGTTGTTGTTGGCGTGATTGTTGTTGGTAATTAGCTTTTTGTTGTGATTTTGCCGCCAGCTTGTTGTTACGGTGCAGTTTTTACTGTAAGCGCTTAAAGTTCATTATTATGTATGTATTATTAGAAGAAAAAGAGAAAATCAAAAGCAGCGGAAGAAGGCAAGAAGCAGCGCAATTTCCAAATTAGTAATGGCATACCCAACACAAATATGAAAGTAATAACGCCTAAAAATTTTCCAAATATATATGTAAATAGATACATATATGTATGTATGTATGTATATGTATGCGCATTAATATTGTATATGCAACGGCACATATACACACACACACAATATATATATATATATATATATATATATATATATATATATATATATATATATATATATATATATA